>JANHFX010004792.1:0-25901 GCA_027560015.1 Chloroceryle amazona | reverse complement strand
GGGGGGGGGGGGGGGGGGGGGGGGGGGGGGGAGGTGGCCCAAAAAGGGGGGGGGGGGGGGGGGGGGGGGGGGGGGTGGATTGAGATCTGTCCTCTGTGGTTTGGGCACCCCAGCTTCCTTGGGGGCCCGTGAGAGACGACCTGTCCCTTTCCGCAGTCAGGGCTAGGGGAGGTGGGTGAAGCACAGTTATCCGTGCTTGGGACAGCAGGAGCTGGGTGAGAGAGAATCTTTCCTTTGCACAGCCTCTCTTGGATGTTGGCATGGACAGCTGTCTTTCCCTAAGGCTGTATCTACCCAAAGATGATTGCTTGGTCAAACATGTGGGTTTCATTCCTAAAAAGTCACAGTGCGTGCGTCTCTTGGGACCCTTTTTCGATGTAGTCTGAGTGATTCTAAAGCGATCACTTGTGTTTGAGGGAGCAAAGGGCGGTTTTCACCTCTTTGCAGTTGTGGATCCTCAACGCTTTCTGCTGGCTGTACAGATCTCTCAGTGGCCCTTCCTGCATTGCTAGAAAGAGATTCACAGACAATCCTAAGAGGTTCACTGCCTCACAATTACTGAAATTAGAAAAAAAGAAGAGAGGGGAGTAAAAACCGAAAAGGGAAACCAAAGAGAACAGGATAGAACTTTAAACAGGTTGAGGATCAAAGCTTGAAAGTTAGGATTTACAAAGGGCCTAAAAACAGTGGAAAGAGGCAGGAAACAGAAAGGAAAAAAAAAAGGTAAGTTGCTTGATTTTGTTTGGCTTTGTTATATTTACCATTTAGATTTCTCAGAAATGTTAGACTCCTTGGTGTGTTTGGTGGCAGCCAAACCAGATTGCCAATGATGAATTGCTCAGCGTAATTGCTTTCTAAGCCAGACACATGCAGATGTATTTGTGACAGGTAATGCTTTTTGTAGCATTATGTATCTTTTTTTCTTCATGTCTGTGGTGGTGCACAGTATTTGAGAGGCACTCACCAGAGTCTCATAACACTAAAAGAATACTTCTATTGAATTCATTTTTTTTCACTGTCAAAACAGTGACAATTATTCAAAGTATTAAAACCTAAACAGTTTATGGTTTCACTACCACTAGCTGATATGGACCTTTTTTTCCTTTAATGAACGTTATAGGAAGGAAAGTGGGAGAAACAATAAGGAGGAGTTAGAAATACTAGGGTTTATTCTCAAAATCACTCTACAAGTTACAGATGCTCTGTTTGCATACATGCTGGATGCATAGGCATTAACTGGATTAATAACAGTCTGTCAAATTTAACAATACAGTGAACATCAGGAATGGATTAATCTGAAACCCTTTGGTAACTAGCACAGCTACTTAAACGATATCCTTCTGCACACAAATACTTGTATGCTACATGCAGAAAGGGTGGGGAAGCTGAGCGCTTTTTCACAAAGGAGGTTCTGTTTTCAGTACCATGATTGCAGTTAATCCTGGCCAAAGCAGTAATGCCTACAGCAATTATGACAAAGGGAAAATATTTTTAATTTGATGGGTTTAGATCTCTTTTTTTTCTCATCAGCTCTAAGTATGAAGAAAAGAAAGGTGAGGGGACAAGGGTTTGGATGCTGACAGTTGTGTGAAAGAAATGTCTACTGTAAGGCATGAAAATGTAATATTTTTAAGGCTTGGAAGAAAGGAAAGAGCCTCTATGTTGTGATAGAAAGTACAGAAGATAAATTCTGGGCATTTCTTTAAATGTGAAGTTGATACACTGAACATCACTGTTGAAAGCAAGAGATGTCCAAATACCTTGTTCTTGTTGGATTCTGTTTTAAAACTAGTATTACGTTTATTTGATTTAATGGCTTGACACTTGGTTTATTTTCTGTTGAAGTTTATCCTCCCTTGTAAACCTCATTATCAGTGGAAAAAAACCAAGCTGCTCCATAAATAACCAAATTTGTTGAACCTGTTTTCCTGTGACTGGTGACCTGTGTTCTCACTCCTCTGCCTTTTCCTTTCAGCACTTATATCCCAACTCATGCTTTTCTTTAAAGACTCATGCTCTCCATTCTCTCCAAGTTTAATTTCAGTATCCCAAAAATATCCCTAAGACTGTGGGGAGTGCTTACTCATGCATCGGTCTGTTGGTGGTGTCTGGTTAGCAACAGACAAGTAGGAACAGTAACAATTGAGTTCCTACTGTAGCATTGCCCTCATCAAGCTGAGTAATGTGTGTGAATCCAGATGCTGATTTTTAAAATGGTAAGAATATAGTTGTAGGAGACCTTTAACTCTGTTAAACTTGACTGAAATTGTCCATTGGATTACAAAACTATTTAAGAGGAGACTGGCAGAGACCACAATTGCACAACTCTTGTTTTATTTGGAAACCAAGCAAAAAGTTACATTTTTTTAAAAAAAAATGGTTGGTGCCATATGCTGAAGAGTGGTTTACATCTTAAGCTTATTGTTGGCAATTAAACAATTCATCTCTGTAACCAGGACTGATTTAAAAAAATATTTCTAATAAGTTATTCCTGGGTCAACACTAGACTTTCAGTAGTGTGGTTGTATCAGACATCTTTGATTTATAAACAAGGCACCTCTGCAGGCAGATGTCTTTGGATTAGATGCAGGTAACATCTCAAAGTTAAACTTTATCAGCTTAGATTGTCTTGCTACTTTAACCTGAAATAAAGGCTTTAAAATGGAAGTTTCTTAAATCTGAAGTTCTAATCAAGTTCTCCTTGACAACTCCTTTGCAGTTTTGGTTGGGGTTTTTTTGCCCTACAGTGATGGTGTACCTCAACTCCAAGTAAATTTGCAGCAGTTGGGTGCTTCATTTCATGACCATGTCAGATTGAAATTTGTTTGAAATAATCAGTAAGATTCCAGGGGACAGTGATAGCACAATCTTGCAGGAGAACTTTGGAGGGTTTTTTTAATACCTAATTTAATGTTTTCCAGTCCTCTTTCTTCATTGCCTGTTGCTTGCCTCTAGCTTGAGCCATACAGATTGTGTCTCGTCCACTAAATAAACCTCACTGCAGGAATAAGACCTCAGCTTTTCCTGCCTTTTGCAGAATTAACATATGTCTTTCTGAGGTTCACTGCCAATGAAGCTGTCCCAAAATGCAGTTTTTTCACTAGGCTGCTATGTGATCATCCTCCTCGATTAGGTGTGACAGGCTTAAAAGCAGCTTTTTAAAAAAACCAAAATGGTAGAGTAAGTCTTCATTTACAAAAGACATTAAAAGTAAATTATATTATATTTTTGTATTATACTGTTAATTTCAGAATATTTACCTCCATGTTTTTCATGTTTTCAGGCATTCTTTTTAACCTGTTTGATCTGAAGGGATGTGTTTTTAAGTGCCCCAAACCCTTTCATCTTCTCAGTACTTGGTTTCACTCCGCTCTGTGCCCTAGAGCTTTGGGCCTTTTCAGTCAGAGGCCCTGAACAGTGTGACCTCTCTGTTTTCCTTGTGAGTATTTCACAGTAATGCTTAGATGCTTCCTCCTGACATTTCACACCGTTCCTTGACTGGAAGGCTGGGGATCAAGTTCTAGATGTGGTGGATTGATTCACTGTATGACAAATTGTCAGTTTCTTTTTGTGTTCCTTAATAAGCTTTACTTCTGTTTCTCTTTGTTGGTGATATTGTAGCAAAAACACACTCGGGAATATGGAAAGATCTTCAAGTCTCACTTTGGTCCCCAGTTTGTTGTATCCATTGCAGATCGAGATATGGTTGCTCAAGTCCTCCGAGCAGAAGGTAGAGCACCACAAAGAGCTAACATGGAATCCTGGCAGGAATACAGAGACTTACGAGGGAGAGCCACAGGACTTATTTCTGCGTAAGTGTTGGGACTCCTTCCTTTTCTTTGTTTTCTTGTAAAAGTTTAGTGATTTTCTGAAGGACTCTATAGGTCATTCAGGCTTATTTTTGTGGGGAAATTTGTGCATGTAGTGGGGGAAGAAGGTAGGAATTTACATTGAATTGTCCGGTCTGCTGTATATTCAAAGGTGTTGTTCATTCAAATGATGCATAGTTGGAATGTGGAGTAAGCTACCTTGCATAAAAACATTCTTGAGTAAAGGTATTAAATAGAGTTGCCTAAGCTGACTCATTCATCTGGAAAGCAGAAAGGGCTTACTACCTTTGTCAGTGCATTGTGCAAATGTGGGTTTTTTTGCCTCAGATCTAGACTGTGGCATCCAGTTGGCAGTGTCCTGTGTGGACTTGTTGGCTTGGGTTTGCCTTAGCTTTGTTGTTCACCAGAGTGCCACCTCAGTTGATTAATGCAGACCGCGTACCATGTGGGACATTCGCACTGAGTGCATCCCCATACAGGTGTTTTTGTACAGGGCTCATTCTAGGAGAGTTAGCTGTCTTTCAAAGCTTGCGTAAACTGGCAGTGCACGTGGGTGTGGTTAATTGCCACTAGGAACTACTCACAGTCCCCACTGACATACAATGTTTATTTAGAGGGAAACTAATTTCCTGAGTCATGAACAGTCTGTTTCTTTCGTGGTAACAAAAGACATTTTGTATTGCACTGCAGACTCAAATCTTAAGCTGCAGTTCAGAGTCAAGCTAACAATTTCTTGATATTTTGTGCAATGAGATCTTCAAGAGACAGTCAGAAAATGTCTGTTAAAGAGATGAAATTCTTTTGCTGGCCATGCAGCAGTATTGCTCCAGGTGAAAGAGTTTAATGGGAAATACATAGCAATTTAAAATAAATGCATAAAAGACAATTGCCTGTGGACCCTGGAAACATTGTCCTCAAATACTCTGCTCAAATATAGCATACAATTCAGTTTTGTTGTCTTAAGCGCAAAGATTTCAATGTATAGCTCAGCTAAAGGAGAATCTAGCTGTAAATTGTTTCTTTATAGCTAGATCTGCTATCCTATTACTTTGTAGGTTTAGAATTAGAATAACTGAAAGTGATGGTTCAGGAATGGAATTTATGGTACTAGCTCAAATTCTTGGCTTGTCAGATCTGAATGCGATACCATTCTTCAGTAATTAAGCACCAAATGTGATACCATTCTTCAGTAATTAAGCACCAGTTCTAAGTAGAAGCAGTCTTGCAGACTATCCATTCAAATATTTATTTAAAGTAATTTTAATAAGAAAAAAATTTAATTTCTTGTATTAGCTACTTCTGTAATGCTAATAGAGAGGCACTTCTCAAATGCAGAACACTGAGTGAACACGTTTTGTCACTCAAACCAGAGATTGACTTACTCATGTATGTACATGTTGCAGCATGGAAATGTAATGAGGATGTGCAATAAATATGGAATAACAGTGTAGGAGCATAATACCCAGTAAACCTTATCATCATTTTCATTTTACTACTTGCAGAGCTATTGCAGAGCTGATGATTGTTGAGAAAAATTGTGTATAGACATTATTAATCATTTCTCCTAGGGAGGGGGAACAATGGCTGAAAATGAGAAGTGTACTGCGGCAAAAAATTCTGAAACCCAAAGATGTAGCTGTTTACTCTGAAGGAGTCAATGAAGTTATTGCAGACTTAATTAAAAGAATCCATGCCCTCAGAAGTCAAGGGGATGATGGGGAAACAATTACCAATGTTAACAACCTCTTCTTCAAGTATTCAATGGAAGGTAAGCCCAGGCTGTAGAAAATCTAAAGAAAATGGATGTAAAGCTTTGTGATAATGGTTAGGCTTTTTTTGCCAAATAACTAGTGCCCCATTGTGATCAATCTGCAAAGGGAGTATTCTGCATTCAGGTGTTTTCCTACTTACCGCAGTAGATATTGGTAGAATTCCTTCGTAGAGTCCAAAGAGCTTGTCCCCTCTATTAAGGGACAATTCCCGTGGAAGTGCTGGTATAACGTACAATCTAGACCCTGAGCAGTTTCAGTACTCTGTATTTCTGGATTAATTTCTCAGCCATAATGATGTTGATCTTCTAACAGTGTGACTCCTAAGTTAGGTTAATTTAACAACATACTGGCCAAATTCCATGTGGGGCATCGTGCAATGTATCTATATTCTGTTCATAGCTTAATGTGGGAAAAGATACTTCTTTCCCCTGCCTACACATGCCAAGTGCAGGATTGTTATGCTTACCTTAAAGATCATCTGCCACTGGCTACCATTACTGAGGAAACGCTTGATGGAACTCCAGTCTGAGCCAGTATGGCATTTCCTGTGTTCTTACAGAAATCTAATGGTGATCCATGTTTCATGCATTCCTTTAACTAACTGCACATAACCTAATCTTGTTATGTATGGTGCCTGTTAAAAACATCGGTACTCTTTGCTGACAGGCGGCTGAATAATTTGACTTTTGCAAGAACTTCTAAATTGCTTATCTCTGAAAATGTTGTATCAGTTGCTGGCTGCCTGTTTGGTAAAATAACCTGAGTCTGTTCTACACGAATAGTGTCTAAAAATGGCATTAAACTAAAAGTTATCAATTTAATGGCATTTGAAGATCTGAGCTTCCAGAGGCACCTTCCAGGCACCCAGAGTGATGGGTTAATTTAAATTCTTCACATTCTTTCAGCTTTTCAGTTGTGCCTGGTACGCACTGATTTCCTATATGAATTGCAGTTTTAATTAACTTACACTGTCCACTCTGCAGTGAATTCATATGTAAGATTGTTTTGAAAGTACCATGTAAAGAGCAAAAGAATGTGTAAGAACCAACAGTTGCTGAAAGAGGCACAAGAGAAATAAAAGGGAAGAAATAGGGAAGGAAGAGAGAGTTGAAATTATTTTTTTTTTTTGTCAATAAAGAAAAAATACAAAGCAAAGAACAGGAAAGAAGAAACATTTCTTAAAATGTCTATCTACTTGAGAATTTATGGAGAGTTTGAGGGAGCACAATATCAAGGTTAAACATCATTATCTATTGTACCTGTTTTTAGTAAGAAAAACAAAAAAGAGGATTGGAGTGTTAGTGGACCAGTTACTCTAATTATCTAGTTAACAGTTATTCTAATGTTTCCTGGAAAGATGTGGACCAACTATTAAGCAATTAATTTAAAACCACAGAATTTATTTTAAAACCCTTGATTTGATGCACATGGCTTTGAGAAGTTACCTAAACGCCCTTTTAAAATTACCCAGCTGACCCAATGAATTTTAGAAAAATCAATAAGTAAGATTATTTTGCTAATAGGACTGGGTTTTATACTGGACTTGTGGTATTAAAATCTATTTTGTGGTAATTAAATAATTTTTCAAGTCAGGAGGAAAAGTCACTAGGAACCTGTGTTCAGGAAGTAATTAAAAAAGGTTTGCTGTCAAACGGAGAGAACAGTTTGGCTAACTCCAGAAGGGCAGTTTCTAGCTGTGTTCTGTCTAGTATTTAATTTGGGTATGTTTATGAAAACTGAGCTGAGACATTGCAGGCACACTAATGGACAGATAAGAATTAACTTGATAAATGGGAAGAAATGGTCCTGAGTTAAGGAGAATTTAATAACAATATATCTAAATTACTGTTCTTTCGAGGGGGAGTGCCTGGTATTTCTATTAGGGATCACTGCAGTACTGCAGAAAAACATCCAAGGAAGTTCTAGCAAGTCAGGAACAAGCCAGGAGTCGATAGCGCTTGTGACAGTGCCGCACACTTGCTGTTTTTCAGGGCCAAATGGACTATATTTGGCACAGTGAAATCACTGTCTAGAGTGCAAGCTCTTTATCCTTTTTATCCTACTCATGACTCATTTACTACCAGCTTATGATGAAGAAAGGTGTAGCCACTGCTAGCAACTCCTGCGTTATCCCCAGTTATCCAAAATGTCTTCAGACTTGTACATCCTTGTTTGTTCAGAGGCCACGATGGCAGGCTCAGGATTTGTGCAAAGCACAGCAAACGTGCTGGAGGGCTGCTCTGCCTTTGGTGGAATTCTGGCTGTCATCTCATGCTGAGCATTACAGACATAGTAACCACTGTCTCGCTGGGATTTGTTTACAGTGTTGTAAATTTATATTTTGTCTCTTGACAACTGCTGTTAATAATAATTAAACACTTTTGGAAGGTAGTTCCATTCATTATGTTAGCATTTTAATTCCTTAATATGTATATATGCATGTGTATAGCAAATTCTTTGTATGTGCAGGTGTGGCAACTATTCTGTATGAATGCCGGTTGGGCTGCCTGGAAAACAACATCCCACAGCAGACCGTTGAATATATTGAGGCTCTGGAGTTGATGTTTAGTATGTTTAAGACCACTATGTATGCAGGTGCTATTCCCAAATGGCTTCGTCCACTTATTCCAAAACCATGGAGAGAGTTCTGCAGATCCTGGGATGGACTCTTCAAATTTAGTAAGATTTAGTAGTAGAAAAGTTCATCTGTATTTCTACAGGTTCTCTGTGTGTTTGAACAGGACATTTCTCTTCTAAAATTATAAGATACTGTGGCAGAAGTAAGTTTATACTAAATGCAGACTGGCCAAGGGAACTGATTTAAAAAATACTCCATTGAAAAAGAATTTCACCAGTATGCTTTAACTATTCCCCTATTTTATACTGCTCTTTCTCTCTTTGTCTTCATCTGTTTCAGCACCCAGTCTGCGCTCCAGGTAAATAGCTAAATTAAATAATTAAAAAATTTAGCTATTAATTAAACTCTTTGTGAAGTTTATATATACCCATAGAAGCGTGTAAATTGACATAGAAGTACACTGCTGTACTACAGTATGTTTTTTTTGTAAATAAAGCATTCCAGGCTACTTTATAAATCATCTTTCATGTAAGTTAGAAGGAGTTGTCTTTGTTATATATGTATTTGTTAAAAAAAACCCCAAACCTTAAACCCTCTCTTATGTTAGAAAGCTCCAGGCATATTTAAGTTTCTTTTACTAGCACTATTTGTCTAGGTAGGTCTGTGTACATCTTGATGGTAGATTCTTTAGTTTTTAAGTTTGAATATGCCTAATATGCTTATTTTTAATATGTATTGATCTGTACCTATAGTAGGCAATAGGGAATCCATTTAATGCTGATACAGGTGTGTTTTCTGTGAAACACGTACTTTTTTACACTGCCTTTTTAAAATTACTTCCTGTGATAAAGTATTCTTGTTCCCTTTTGTGGGTTGAAGACAACAGACTTCAGCTTTATGCTAACAGCACCTGGAGAACTGTTCTTGAGGTGTTTGTTCCATTTGAAGCTTGTTGTCATGCTGTTTCTTTGTTTAATCCCTTTCTGAAAAGGGAATTAAATGGTGAAAACCACTGTGTGGTGTATTTGTGTAGGCATCAGAACATGTTGATTCTAGATCACTTTTTTTAAGGTCATTCTTTGAGTCATTAAAAAGAGGAAATCTCCTCAGAAACTAAAGTCCTTGTTTCACTGAAGACGCTGTTTGTAATCACCAAAGGATAAATGGGACTGTTGGTGAAATTGCTCAGAATATTTTTCACTGAAGTTTTCAATTTTTTGTTATCACTCGATGCTTGTCATCTTTGTCTTCAGTGTAGTTTGATTCTGCGGCTTTGACCTTGCATTTGCTGCTAACATCCAGTAGCTGCCTCTGGGTTCTGAGTTGCAGTGTGCTCTGCAGAGTTCACCATTTCTTGCAGAGTTATTAGAAAACAAGCCAGGTGGGCAAAAAACTTGACCTTGAGCTTCCTTCACTCTGTGTCAGGACTGTAGTCTCTTGTGTCCTTTCTTTGTGTTCAGCATTCTCATGCTGTGAGCCACCAAGGTTCCTGTCAGCTCAGTCTTTCCTGACCATGAGTACCCAAACTATTGAATCTATTTTCTCGGGGAAAAGATAAATGTTTGTTGGTTGTAGCGTAAGGGAGCAATGTAACTACTGAATGGAACCAGCAGAAAAATTAAAATGGAGGTTTAACATTTTATTTTTTTTTTTAAACCCAAAGGTCAAATCCATGTTGACAACAAACTGAAGGCTATTCAGTCTCAGCTGGACCAAGGAAAAGTGGTGAATGGTGGGCTACTTACATACCTCCTAGTGAGTAAGGAACTTACTTTGGAAGAGATCTATGCCAATATGACTGAAATGCTTCTGGCAGGAGTGGACACAGTAAGCCTATTATCATTTTTCTTGTGCACAGTTGTTTTTGTAAACCGGTACCGTTCGCAGCTGACTTCAGGGGGGTTATGTTGTTTGTAAGGGCATCATTTCTGACACATTGAGGACGTCGTATTTAACAGGATAGAAAATACAGCACTGTAATTTCTTCACTAGAATGAAGACAGTGTTCTTAATTCTAGCTGTGGTTTACAAGAACCCATTTGGGTTGGTGTGGATGATCTCCAGAGGTCCCTTCCAACTCCCAGCATTCTATGAGTCTATGATCATTTGAGAGTTGGTTCCACAGTTTAATAAACAGCTAAAATAGCATTTGTCTTTACATTCGTCTTGAATATCATACATATTCTTCTATTAGTTTGAATCTCGGGTTGGGTTTTGTGCCTCTTTAGGTAGAGCACAATAGAAAAGGCTGTTAAAAGTCAGCGTGAAAAATATTGATCAATAAACATAAGTATCATGTAGTGAATGAATTTCACATATGGCTCATTAAATCAACTGGGACAAGCATTATGGATGAGGTACCTGGTTTCTGCTGAAACGCATTAGGAGGGGGTTGTTAGGCCAGAACTAGTGTGGGTAAGGTGTAAGGTCACTCTACCTGTGCTTGTGCTGGCAATGTACAGTCAGAGGTAGAGAGTAGTGGTAATGGGGCTGCGAATTAACGAGCCTAATGTATACAACATGTTAACACCGAAGGAAGTGTTTTAAGTGGACATCTTTCCTTTTTCTTCTGATTTGTTATCTAGAGCATTTGAAGAAACATTAAGGTCATATATATATATTCTCTCATTCCTATCGTATGTAATCAGTGTAGCTTAGTATTGACTGCAGATTGACAATCCAAAGAACAAGAAAATAATTATTGTATAATGTTTATACAGTGTGTACGGACTTATTTAGAATATCACTGGACACTGTTCTTGTGAATTATTGCAACTGAACAAGTTTTTAGAAGATATCTATATAAATTGGATAAAGAAAGTGTTATATAGGACTGTGTTTAACAGTCTTACAGTAGAAAAGATTAAAATAAGTAAAAAAGTAAAGTAGCCTTAAAGCAACAAAACCTCTTTGGATAACTGAACTCAATTTTTTTTTTTATTAAAGAAAGTTTTTAAGGTTTCTAACGAAAACAAAACCCCAACAGTAACACTATACTTCTGAATTTCAAAATAATGACCACATGTAATGCTTATTTATGTCATGAAGATTATTCCATTGATTAAATATTCCAAGGGCTTATGAGTTTGGAGGGCTTTTAGAGGTTTTGTTCTTAAGTAAAGCACAGTTATTCAACCCATTCATTTTCTAATCTTTCAGACTGTTAATTTTCCATTTTTAATGTGTGATAGTTTTCATTAAACTAAAAGGACAATGTTCAAGTTCATGCCAACAAGAGTTTCTTTTTGACTCGGCTTTTTCGTTTGCTGACAATCTTTGTGTGTGAAGACCGTACTTCTGATTTCTGCATTTCCAAGTGCAAGACAGAAATGAAGGGAATCGTTTTTTCCCTGTGGCTGTCACTTTTGACCTCATTTTATCATAGAACCTGAAAGAGGTTTTAGAGGATTACAAAAGCTTTTGACAAAATTGTAAAGCAGTTTTTTGTCTACCAAGCATTTTGGCTGTCCCTGGAACAGTGCTAATTTTTAAGAGGTTTATGAAGGAGCTGGGAACCTGGAAAGAAAGTGTTTATATCAGAGAAGTTCTGGCACAATTGCCAACTCCTCTGAGCTCTGAGAGGAATAGAACTGCATTGCATTTTAGCAAGGGACAGACACTCAATATTACAAGAAGAAAAAAGAAACGTTCTGAGAATGATACTCTTAGCATTATACATCATTTTGAAGACAAGAGAGAAGGGCACCATCTTGATGAATTTGCAATTCTAAATTGATCTTAAATGTAAGCCCAAAATAAGACATTTCCAGAAGTTTGTGGTGCATTTTGTTTTTTTTTTTTGTACCCAAACATTGTTTATAAACTTAAGCTTTGTTGTGCTATGAGTGAGAAGCTAAAAATAAAACTTTTGCCTGGGTATAAAGTGAAACTGGTTGTCTGTCTTGATTATACAAGTTAAAAAAAAAAAAAGAAAATTCAAGAAAATTGGGGTAGAGGTTACAATTTTTCTGCCTTAAATGCTGTAAGATGCTAAGAACAACACAGGTAAGGAACAGAATGATTGTATTGTCACTTTCCCTGACATACTTACTCAGGAACACTGAAAATATTGTTTTACATGGTAAATTTTCTGTCTTCAGTGATGGTTGTGAGGGAAACAGGCTTAAGTAAGGCTGTTTGCTTGATGTCCTGGTGCAGCTGATAGTAGAAGCAAAATGTCCTGACTGTCTAGTATTTGAATGGAATAGTCCCTGAAATCCAAGTAGCTTAAACACAGGGACTCTGGGTTAAATGAATCGTTAAATATTGGATCACAAAAACTTAAAAGAGTTGCAAAACTCCACTTAGTTCCATGTTAGTACAGATGGAGTGATTCTCTCAGAATGTGTCCTAAACCACAAATGTGCACTGAAGTACAATTTTCCCAGCTGAGGTAAAAGAGAATTAGATGATGGGTTACTTTAAACAGTCTTGTGCTCAAAGTTGAAGTGTCCTCTGCCTTGTGTTCTGTTTCCTCCTTTGTACAAAATATTTTGAAGTGATGTTTCTCACAGTACCATTAACATTTTGGGGCCACTTTAAATTTATAAGCTCCTCTTCAAGCTTCCTTAAGAAAGCTTTCAAGAGGGTGCTAAATTTCAGTGGAGTGAGAATTTTGAAGTTAGAAAGTATCAATGGTGTTGTAGTATCAATTCCATTGTCTGATGCTATGAGGAGACCACTGTATGCTTAAAAGGGGTTGGTAATGTTCTGAGTAGTATCCTCTTATCTTGTTCCCTGTGAAATGTTTTTGTTGGTAAGAAAGGTGAAACGTGTATTGAAAACTAGCAGTTAACTTAATCCATTGCTACTGAGAATGTTTATGATTCACTATTGTTTATGTAGTTTTGTTTGCAATTTGTTTTTTCTGTTGCTTTTTATATTTCACTGGGAAAATAACAGCATGGATTGTTTTGATATGTGGAGGATTTTTAGATGGAAAAGCGATGAAGGAAGGGATGATGAAGTCTGACAACATCCCATTCAGTCCAGAGGTGAATCATTGCCAGGCTGTTTTATAACTTTAAAAATACAAAACACATAGTTGAAAACTGGTTGTTTTTCTCAGCTTGCAAATATTTTTATTCTAATCTCATTGGAATTGATGATGATGGTTGTGGTTTCTTCCTTAGACTTCTTTTACTTTGTCCTGGGCAACATACTTGTTGGCAAAGCACCCTGACGTTCAGCAACGTGTTTATGAAGAAATAGTCAATAATCTGGGGAAACACCAAGTTCCTGTTTCTCAGGATGTCCCAAAATTGCCTTTGATTAGAGCTGTGCTGAAAGAAACCTTGAGGTAAGTAGCAGAAAATAGCAATCATTAGTTAAAAAAATTAATTCCATGTAGTTGTAACGGATTTTGACCTCATGCTAATGTTTGTATTTATTTCTTGTTAGTGCTATTTCTCGCCTCTGCTTTTACTTACCGAATCATATTGTGTCCAGGGATGCCTAAGCAATGCTATATGATAGATTATATCATGTTTATGTTTTTAACTATGGTATAAGTTGTATCACATATGTAGGACATGTCTGTAAGCAAGGACAGCTCCCAGCAGAGCTAAAATGTCTCCAGCTTGACCAACTGATTGTGTGTTTGTACATGTGGAGAGCAAATAGCTCAACCTCCCGTTACTAGTAAATTACTTTTCTCAGGTATTAATCATATTCTCACATATGGTTTGAGGTCTTCAGATCTCTAAGGTGTTCTGTACCTTTGAAAACCCTTTTTGCTTTAAGTGTGTATTGCATTTCTATTTGCAGTTCACAAATTCTATTTGTGAATGCAAATTGGAATCAGAACTTTTTAAGTTGTATTAATTATTACTGTTGAACTTCTCATAAATAATTGTCTTTAGGTTATATCCAGTATTGCCAGGAAATGGAAGAGTGACCCAAAAAGACTTGATTGTTGGAGGATACTTGATACCTAAAGGGGTAGGTTCTACTCTAGTCCTCTGCAGAGAACACAGTTTAATTTTTGTGTATGAAATGTGATCTGTTACAACATAGATACACTTCATTGATTTCAAAAGATTTCACCAAGCTAGAGTATTTTGAGAAAAGTATTTCAGTAATACCCATCTAAATTACAAAAATGGATATTATATGTTTTTTTAGATTTGTCCTCACCCACTAATCAAATTTACCATTGTGACTTGTTCCTCCTAGTTTTGACGGTGGAGTCTTCTTAATAATCTCTATACAATGTTGCAATTTGATTTAAAAAGCGTGTATTTCATTATTCTTGCAGTTTTCTAATTCTTTGCCTGTTAATCCCCTTTGTAGAAAGAGTTTAATTTCCTTTTTAAATTATGAGTCTTTCCTTTATACTACTGAAGGATTACATATCTTATATATGTATATAAGCCATACATTATATGGCCATATTATATGGCTCTATTTTAAATGACAACACTTCTGTGTTAGAGCAGTGCAGCTTTAAATCTGTCAGGGTTCTTAATTCTTAATGTACATATTTAAATATTATTATACATCCATAGCAGATTTTAGAAACATCATCACATCTATTATTGCATAGAGTTTTTTTCCTTCCCATACTCCTTTTTTTTTTTTTAACTTTTCCAGTGACTTGTATCTCTCTTCTCTCTTTCTCTCCTATTATCTTTTTGAGATAATTCCCAGAATTGTTACTTTTGCTCCCATCTCCTTCCCCACTGCATCTTTTCCAATGTATCCAGGAACATTGAAAACAATTTGAAGATTATTGCATTTGACCAATTGAGAAAGGGAACTGATTTTCTAGGTATCCTTTTTGTTTTTCCTTTTCTGCTAGAATTACTAAAAGTTACTTAATTTTTATCATGCCATATTGCAGGAATGATGGTAATTACAAATGCTTTTCTATTCTGCTATGTGTATTGGAGTTAGCTAAATATAAATGTAATTCATTTCCCCAGACACAGCTGGCACTCTGTCATTATGCCACTTCATACAGTGAAGAAAATTTCTCAATGGCAAATGAGTTCCGACCTGAGCGCTGGCTGAGAAAGGGTGATTTGGACAGAGTGGACAATTTTGGTTCCATCCCCTTTGGTTATGGCATTCGAAGTTGCATAGGAAAAAGGATTGCAGAACTGGAAATTCATCTTGCACTGATTCAGGTTAGAACTGTGTGACAGCATTGCAAGAAGAAAAATATATTGGTATGATTTTTCTATGTATACCTTTTCCGGATACCTTACACTGCTCAAGACCTTTGTTTTGGAGGGTAATTTAGCATACTCACCCTGTGCAGACTTAAAAACCTGAAAACAGTTATGTTTGAAATGTCACATACTGGTTAAACTACATTTCAGAAAAAGAAATATAGTACAAATGAAGTAAAACTAAGGGTAAGAATGTTAAGGAACTACATGGATTTAGTACAGAAGGTTTTTGTAAGCAAATTGGAAGTCTTTCTTAATGTATATTAGAACGGTTACCTGCTCAGTTTCAGTATTTTAGTCATGAAGAATGACTAAATTTACAAAGACGTAAAATAAAGTTTTTATGTCCCTGTTACAGTGTTAGGACAAATAGTACAATTTTTCTGTCTGTGGTTTTCAGTCCCTTCTTGTTCTTTCTTTGAACTTTATTATCATTTTAGGTATGCATAGTTTATAGTTAAGAAGCTAATACATATCAATATATATTGTTTTCTGTTGCTTGATATAATAAATAAGGCGTTCTCATCAGCTGCTACATTTCTTAGAATTTACAAGACTCCCTTTAACTCAATTGCAGAGATCAGATTGTGCAATCAAAACTCAAAAAATATTTGGAAAATTTATAGTTACTTAACAATAAAAATATTTAGACCTATTATATGTACTCAAAGCAAAGCTTGATTGAATTTGCCTTAGAATTTCCTTAAATCCCTAGAGCAATCTCTAAACAATTGGTATCAGTCTTTTGGAGCGAGAGTGAGATAGCTCTCAAGGGCCTGGATAAAGAAAGATACTTGTATCTTTTTGAAAAGGAGGATTAAGGAAGTGATAGAGAGCCTGCTTTTGTTTGCTGGAAGGAAACTGAACAAAATAGCACACAAACTATTTAAAAAACATTGACGTGATGTTTAAGTGATTTTAAAAATAAACCACATGAAGCATGGAGCTGATCAAAGAGAAGAATTGTTTCAGGCCGGTCTGATTTCTTTCTTTGACTTGATCAGTTACCCAATGTGGTAGATATAAAATAAACCATGTATTCTGACTTCAGGAAATATTTTCACATGTCCTATACATTGTGTTCACAATTAAATGAATGAAATTTGTTCCAGGTGGAGGCACCTATAAAATACATGAGTAACTGGTTGGAAAAAAAGAAATAGCTGGAGGCAGTAGCTGTCAAATATTTGTTGTTGAACTGGGAAAGTGTTTAATAAAAATTCTGTAAGGAGCTGTCCTGCATTTGATTTAGGTTGGTATTTTCATTACTTTCATTAGAGAATACTGTCAGAATTTGCATAGGACACCAACCTGACATGAAGTTAAAATCAGAGCATATGAATGTAAAATTACAAAAATATGGGGAAATGTTCCAGAATCAACTCAAAATTCTTCACTAAAGACAGTTACAAGTTACAGCTCTTGAGAAGAAATCAAATGTATAAATACAAATTGCTGACCAACTGACTGGGCAATCAGTACCATAGAAACAGACTGGAGTCTGCTGACTGAAAAACTGGTCAGAAATAATGGTGCTAATTCTGAGAAGGCAGTGTAGTTCTTGTGTTCTTGTTAGCTGTTTTAACAAGTATCTGGTGTGTCAGAAATAGGAGCTAAATTACTGTCTTACCAAGCACTGGCTACTCTCAGCTAGGCATTGATAGACAACTGACCCTGTGTGCTGCATTTTTAAGGACAAGATAGTCAAATTGGAAGAAATTTGGAAGACAGAGAGAATAACAAGAATGAGAAGTTTGTAAAAGAGAAGAATGGAGATGAAAATCTGATCAAGCAGCTGACAGTGAAAGGGTTATATAAGGAAGGCTGTAAAGGTATATAAAAATAGATAAAGGTATAAAGGTTAATGCAGAGGAAAACAAAGCATTTTTCATCAAGCTTACTAGGAGAAGGATAAGATTGCCTCTTTTACAGGAAAGATTGTTGGAGATTTAATATTAGGGAAAGTTGAGGATGTTGTGGCATTTCCTTCTTGAAAGTTTAAAAACAGCTGAGGTGTTCTATGTTCAGCTTAAAAACAGGCGAGATCAAGCTTTTCAGGTTTGTTTTAGCCAACAATTTCTGTGATCTATGTTTGCAGCTGATTTTCTTTAAGTTTCATTGAGTATATGGAAATTGAGGTTTAATGTACAGAGAACCTGTGTCATTGAATTATAGGGATTCTGTTTGGGAGAGGTTCTAGTATTTGACTGAATGGTGATTGTTTCACTCAGTGCATTGTACAGTTGCTGTCTCGTGTTCATTTTGCTTCCTTCTGCACAGGAGAGAAATGTGTGCGATCTCACTAGGAGTCATCCATTGCCTTGTTTTATAATTGCACATATTGGTTTATATTAAAGGAAGTGAAGTCAAAAACACAAAGAGAGGCAGCTCACAAGGTTTGAAAGAGACCTTAGTTTCTTTAATAGCTCAGCGTGTTTAAACTAATTGTGTGGAAGTTCTTCAGGAAATACTGGTTCAGTCCTCAATCAGAGAAGGAAGATTTTTTCACTGTTATCTTCACCTTGTAGCAACTATTTTGTCTTTCCTGTGCGGGAACTGGCAACAGAAATTTTGTTTGTGACAGTTTGTTACATTCTCTTCTCCAAAGTCTGATCTTCATCTCTAATTTTACAACTTTGCTAATACTTGTCCTGTTTATTGTCACAGTTGCTTCAGAATTTCGAGATCAAAATTTCTCCGAAAACTGAACCAGTTCATGCTAAAACCCACGGACTTTTGACTCCTGGAAACTCCATCAACGTGAGATTTTCTGACAGGAAGTGATACTCTAACACTTTGGAAATACTTGTGTGATTTTAATGGGAACAGATGTGCACCTTATGGATCCTTAGTCATGCTTGTTCTCTGGTTTGTAGGTATTTAGCAAAATGATGAAGTATTATGTTCTGCATTAGTTCTAGTAGTACATAAGAGAATTTACCTCTCCCATAGTAGATAATTACACATATAGAAATAGATACTTGAAAAAATTCCTTCTTGCACTGGGAATCTCCTTTTATCTGGAAAGATGTCTAGTGATAGCAACACATGCATTGAAAAAAAAACCAACAAACAAACGCCAAAACAAACAAACAAACAAAAACAACCAACCAACAAAACCCTCCAAATTTAATTTGGACATATTGGTATCACTCAGTGTTTTTTTTACACTGCTTTGTAGTAAAAGTCAGCTACTCAGTGAGTTTGAGGGCAAGAGAATTACTATATAATATGTAAAAGTTAGCTGCATTTATGAGTATGTGTTTTTCTAATACTCAGTGGTTTTTTTAAAGCTTCCACCTCACATTGAACTTATGAGAACATTTTTCTCTTGTCTGTAAAAGCATTGACTCTGTGTGTATTAAAAAATCAATACAGTAGTATGGGAAGAAAATGCAGAAAAATTACAACTTATGTCATTTTGTTTAGACTCCAAATACAGAACAAAATTTATCCAAGCATAATCTTCATTATGTAATTTGTTTTAAAAAAATGCAATTCTTAAAGATAAAATTTTAAATGTTACTTTTTAGAGTAATGAACCCAGACATTGTCCTCATCACCAAAGCATAAGCTGAGTGGAATAGCACAAGCCATTTTCACTGTTTAAGCTAATATTTGAATTTGGTTTTAGTATAATAATAAAAATGAAGTAGCTGTTACATTTTTATCTTTTAATTAAAATACTACTATTAACTATCTTCACAGTTCTTCAATGATAAGAATTAGAAACTTCCCTTTGTAACATGCTGAACTCTTAGGCAGGTTGCCTTCTGTAGCATGAAAATGTGACTACCAAAGTATTTGGAGATTTTTGATTATTTAGTGTCACATACAAAGAGTAGACACCTCAAAAGCCTTTTCATTTTTTTTTTTCTATTACAACTAACACAAAAATTTCTTGCATGATACTTTAGTCTTTTGATAACTTCGGTATCACTGCGCTAACCTTACATTCTCGTTTTTCAGAGAAACCTTATACCTTGGGTCCATGTTATGCCTTGAACAACACTCAAACCTGCATATCCTAATAGGAAATTAACTATGTAATTAAGTGTAGCTAACTGTTTACTTGTTAGGCTCTGTCTGTTGTTTGTGAGGTAGTTTACATACTGACAACCGTAAACTTTTCAGCCATATGCAGAGTTAGAAAAAAGCTGGGGAACTCAGTTTCTATTACGGCAACGTTTTATTTGCTCTCTTAGAGTCAAAGACAGGTTACAAATTAAGTAATGCTCTGTAGTTTTATTGGTGCACATGAAATTCCACATAGGTAACTCCTATGGTCACATCATTGCAGTATGTCGGTTACTTTTTGTAGTGCCTTTTCAGGGTCTTGAAAAACAAAAAAATCATCTTTTGAATGGATCTCATATATAAAATAATAACACTAAACAAAATTGATCTGATGTTGTGAGAAGATTAAATGCTTACACAATGACTTTAAAATGTTAATCCTGTATTAAGCATATGTAGGTACTGAAAACAGGTAATCTGTGGAGGGTTTTTTACTTGAATGAGCTTGCCTTCTGATGCTGTTTTCCTCTGCTTCACGTTATTCCCGTTGTTTGCCTTTCCCATTGTTATTTCTAGTAATCCCCATCTTAAAAAGAATGAAGAGAGTTGCATTTGCCAGAATGAGCTGGCATCCCAAAGGAGATGTTTTGTAAAGGTCTCTGTCGAAATCTGCAGATTGAGTATTTCACACCATAGCTCTGCCTGGTTTTGTTGACTCGGGGACCAAAAAGCCCAATCCTTGAATACAGATTTGGATTCTGTATGGTACCCTCATTTTGCCTTCTCGCAGCATCAGTGGAAACACCAGCTGTTGTTATTTTGCAGAACGTTTCCTGCCAGGTGTCAGTCCCTAAGTAATACCGCACTGCAGGAGAGTAAAGAGGCATTCTAAAATGCTCTTCAAACCATTTGACTACTTTCACAAAAATAAAAAGCCTGTGATTTGCTTTAATAAAGCATCCATGTAAATTGTCTTTTATATATAATAAAATATTTATACATAATTTACAAGTCCTGGTTCTTATTTTAATTGCTATCTATGATTGTGCTTTTCTTTAGCATATTAAAGTTTTTATCTTACTGGATAGAACTGGAAGGTTTACTGCTATGTGAGAAATGACTAGTTTAGCTAGAAAAGATGGGGGGGGATTCCTACAAGAATTTAATCTGTGTAATGACCTGGCTGAAGGAGAGATAATATTCTGTTTAGAATACTGTCATTTGTCAAGAAAGTTCTGGAAACGTTACCCAAGAAATACCCTGAGACTGATTCTGTTTTGGTAAACAACAATTGCTTAATACACAGAAGAATATTATTGATAGAAAGAGTGAGGGCATAAAGTATGGGAAAAAAAAGAAACAACAGAACTCTGAATGTAATAGAGATGGGATGGAATTTAATAGCAAAAGCCATGCATGCAAGGAATAAAAATAATGCATTTGAGAAGCTCACCAGCTGAAAAAAATAAATGTGATTGTCTAGAGACAGGCAATCAAGATGACTAGAAATTGCAGGTTTATTGCAGTAATGAAAAATAAGGACTAGAATGTATGAGGTGAAGTATATCTGACAGAGACTGGGCAATAATAGGGACTGCATCTGAAGTGTTCTGCACAGTGCAGGTATGTATTCCAAGAAAGGTGGAGTTTGATTTGAACAGGTAAGGCAACTACTAAGATTATCAGGTTAATAAATTTTCTGTGAGTGGAGAAAGGGTTATACTAAAAAAAAAAAAAAAAAGGGTCATACAAAAAAAACCAAAAGGCATGGCAGTGCTTTTTCTCTGCCTCCCTGTGGTTTAAGCAGACCACAAGCCTGCAGATCAAGCCCTGGCACATCTGGAAGCTATGTAACCATGGGGCTTCGGAGAACTTGTTTCTTTGCACACAAAACTGTGCTGACTTGGTTACGTCCCTTCCAGTTGGATTCGATAGCAGGTAGTGGAAACAGAATTACGGAATCTTTCTGGATGGAAGAGACCTTTAGGATCAAGTCCAACCCTTAACTCAGCCCTGAGAGGTCACCACTAAATCATGTCCCTAAGCACCTCCTCTACATGTCTTTTAAATCCATCCAGGGATGGTGATTCTACCAATTCCCTGGGCAGCCTGTTCCAGTGCTTAACAACCTTTTCAGGGAAGAAATTTTTCCTGATTTCCAACCTAACCCTTCCCTGGCACAAATTGAGGCCATTTCCTCTTGTCCTATCATTTGTTACTTGGGAGAACAGACTGATCCCCACCTCACTACAGCCTCCTTTTCAGGCAGTTGTAGAGGATGTCTGCAAGAGATCAAATGTATCCTCAAGAATATTCATGTAGTTTGTCCAGAAAAATGAGTATTGTGAGAGGAGATAAATGTTCCCTTGGA
Source organism: Chloroceryle amazona (assembly GCA_027560015.1). Taxonomy (NCBI): domain Eukaryota; kingdom Metazoa; phylum Chordata; class Aves; order Coraciiformes; family Cerylidae; genus Chloroceryle; species Chloroceryle amazona. The sequence continues at coordinate 4,161 of JANHFX010004792.1, read as the reverse complement.
ATACCTTCAAGTTAAGGTGTTTACTCCTTAAACAGCAATGCTTGCCCAAAACAAGTATCGCCAGATAAAAATGAAGAAACTGGTGTATAAAGCTTTAAGCCATCAGGAGAATGAGTTTAGAATAAATTTACTGTGAGAAGTGGTGAAGATGAAAAGAAATAAAAATCCCCAATCAGCAATGAAATGATGGAGCGTGGTGAAAAGACTTTTTATAAAGTGATTGCTTAACTAGAATCACGGTATTCAGTCAGTCTGTTCTCTGTCTTTTCTTACTGTGTAGTAGGTGCGTAAGACATGGAAGGAATCTATGAGTAGTCACATCTCCAACAAAGTTGTGTGCCGGTGATTAATGAAATTTATGAGCTCCTTAAATAACCCAGTGTTCATGTGGCTGTGAAGACAGGGTTCCATGCCTGGCATCTGGGAACACGGGGATGTGTCCGGAGCTAGAAACAGAAAAGTTGTGCTGTCTTGCACAGGAGTGTGGAAGGGGAGTAGGAGAGCCACAGAGTGGAGGCTTTGAGGCTACACCAAATAGGTAATCTCTGGAAGCATATATGAGATCCAAGTTAAGGAACCAGACAGGTGAGCTGCAGACTGTATTTAGGATGGAAAAGGAGGAGGAAAAAACCAGTTTGGGCACTTGATGTGTGTGCTGTTTGCAGCAATAATATCCAAAGCAAACAAAAAAAGCTACTACTGTTTTTGATCACTGATGTTTTTCCTTCCTGTGTTATATTGTTACATAATGTTCATGACTTAAAAAAAAATGCTATTATATAATTACTCAAGATTTACATCCTTGGTAATGCCAAACTTCCCCTGCGGGTGTCCAAATAAACACTCTGAAGGGATGTAACAAATCACTAATTTTCAGTGTTCAGAACAATGCTAGTTTGCACTGGCAGACTCCCATCAAGGCAGATGAATTGGGAGGGGTTTTCACCTCCTGAATTGTGATTAGAGGATTTACAGGATCATGTGAAAAGCAGATGATAAAATGATTTAAAATGTTAGCAAGTTACAGTCACAGCTCTGTACAGCTACATAGGACAGATGTAAATATATATGCCAATGCAATTGCTGTGGAAGACAAGTCCAACTGTTTCACACGTTGGACCCTTCTGATTTTTCCAAAGTGGTTGTCTGTGTTATGGGCCGTATATATTGAAGCAAGATAAACTATGGTCCCTGGAATGTTTCTTGGAAAATATTGGGGAAGAGGTTCTAAATTGCTGGATATCTTATTCATATGTAGGTTTTCATCTAAATTTTACAGCAGCAATAGTAAATAATAAATCTAGATGGGAGGGTGTGAGTAGTAATTTTAATATCTGATCATTTAAAAAAATACATTTATATATGTACATCTCTATGCACAAAAAAGAAAAACAATCTCTCTGATCAATATACACATTCACATACTTTTTTCCCTTTCAAAGGATATTAACACAGAAAATAAGTAAATGTGTACCTAGAGCTTGCAAATATTATTTATTCATGTTCGTGCTGAGTTAAAAAGAAACAAACAAGCATGTAGATGTGATGTGTGTATTTAAAAAATAATTTCATCTGAGAGTTTCCTCTGTGGTTTCCAAAGTAATTTTCTTCAAAGAAACCACCAAAATTTCTACACTGTGATTTTGGTACCACTAGGTGGTGCTGCCTTTATAATATTCCTTAGTAAAAGCCCGTGATTATGTATCTAGGAAAATAAATATAGAGAGAGAGCTAAAAGCAATGCACTTCCCATAGCTTCCTAAAGATGGGGGAGTTTTGTTACACTTGTTCAACAGGGTCTTTTAGCCCTTGCCTGTGTAAGGGTGCTCTATTTGTGTTCATCTTTTGCAGATGTTTGTTTAAAAGGGGGATTTGCGTGTGACAAATAGTACAGTATGTCCAAAGTTTCATGCAGAACTCGAGAAAATCCAGCCTTTGCAGTCTTGTGTGCCTTCCACTGAGATTTCTCTTTAACAGAGTTCGTTAATCATTGAGCTTTGACATTCTACCTGTTATCATGCAAAATTCAAAATAAAGACAGTTCCTATTCTGGAGAGATTACAGTCTAGTGGAGATAAGAGTAAAGACGACAGGAAATAATTCAGGTGGGTGTTTTGGGCACTATTGTAGATTTCAGTCCTGCATCGCAGTAAACTGCAAACCTTTTGACACCAGCTATTAGGTTTTGTAAAACATTAAAACACTGTAACAATGTTTGAAACATACTGCTTGCTTGCTGCCAAGTGCTTATCTCCTTGGGAAACAGTTAAATCCAAGCATAAACTCGCTGAAGCTGCCCACTTAAGGGATAAAAGGAAGGTGGGAGCCAGGGACTTTGGAAGGAAGTATCTATTGGGTGAACTGTAAGGGAATATTTGCTGCTGTTAAGCTTCAGGATAAGATCTGCTTCTACCATGCTGTTGTTTCAAATTGGTCAAATGTAGAATTGGTGCTTAAACCAGAACTTGGAGGTGTGAGCATTTTGTTCAGATTATGTTGTTTCTATATTTTTGTGAGGAAAAAAAAATGAAAAATTTGGAAGTATGAAGAAAACATCTTTCTTAACGGCACAAAGTTGTGTGTTTTCCTCTATGCAGGGCATGAGCTATGAAACTGCCCAACTTTGCTCAAGTTAACCATTGTTTTTTCAGAAAGCCAGTTGCTCAGGCAACTTCAAGAAACCAGTAAGCAATGATAGTTGTTTGGGATACATTTGAAGTAGGTTGATTTCCTTTGTCTGCAAGACACAGATGAGAATTTGCAATCAGCATTTGCATTCAGCCATTTGTCAGATGAAATGCAGAAAGTTTGCGAGGGCTCTTTGCCCCTGACAGATACAAAATAATGCAAGTAACCTGCAATAAAGAACATTTACAGCTGTATTGTCGTGATCTAGGAGTATGCATGTAGGCAATCACCAAACTGACCTGATATATATTCTCTTAAACATTTGTCTGAATATTAGCAGTTTAAAGTGCATGCTGGGACACAAACTGGAGAAGGTATAATAATATGAGATAAAGCAGTGCCCATATGAGAGTATTTCATATTGAACATACATTAAAAACATAGCATACGGAAGCAAGTGGTCTGAAAAATAGCATCATGTGGTATCTTTCCCAATACCCATGGTGTTGATGTGCTTAGAATTAGAAAGCATGCCAACATGTGAAGGCCATTTCTTTTTTTAAGTGTTTATGGGAAATATCAAAGATTTCTAGACAGGGAAGATGATTAACATTCTGAAGAAACTGTTGGTGGAGAAATATATAATACATCAATGTTGACACATCCACAATTACATCAATCTAGTCTTTAAGAAAAAAATCAATCACTTAGGATGAAAGAAACTGCAAGATGGAAAATCTAGGGTGTGCAATTAAGTAAAACACCTATCATGTACCTTAAAGATGCTAATTTATGATAGCAGATAAATCTCTGACCTGGGTCTAAGGGAAGCTGATAAGAAAGCATGCTTAAGAACTTCCCTCAAATAAATTCTTAGATAATACAATGAGATTTCAGCCATGTTTACATTAGCAGCTAGGTTCCTTTGGACAGCTGGTTATCAGCTGTTTGTTCTTCTAACTGAATTTCTTGGTGCTTGCCTTGGTTTACAATTACAGGTGTAGACAAAGAGAAGATTAAAAAACATTTAAACAAGTCTCTTTTACTCTCAGTAGCTCAGTTTGTGAAGGCCTTTGTCTCCTCTATGCAGATAGGGGTAACCACTTGAATTTGCTTGAAGATTCCCAAATACTTCAGAGTCTCAACCCAAATGGAAAAAGGAAACACTAACTCTAGATGATTAGAGAACCAAAAATCATAGAATACCAGGTTGGAAGGGACCTCAAGGATCGTCTAGTTCAACCTTTCAAGGTGGGGGGGGGGGGGGTGGAAAAATGTTTACTTGAGATGGCCCAGGGGAATCCACCACTTCCCTTGGGAGATTAGTCCAATGATTAATTGTTCTCACGGTGAAAAATTATCTTCTGGAGTCCAGCTGTAATCTGCCCAGGAGTAACTTGTACCCATTAACCCTTGTTTTTTCATGTGACTCCTTGTAAAAAGGGAGTCTCCACCTTCTTGGTAGCCACCTTTTATGTACTGGTACATGGTAATAAGGTCTCCCCTAAGCCTTCTCTTCTCAAGGCTGAACAA
>JANHFX010004791.1:116118-134272 GCA_027560015.1 Chloroceryle amazona | reverse complement strand
AGAAATTTAAATTTCATCTTACTCATAGTAATATAACCTGCATCCAACAACGTATCAGTATCTTTTAGAATAGCAGCCTCAGAAATAGGTTTGCATGATGAAAATGACCCATGACCATATGAAGTATCACAAACACAGTACTCAATGGTATCGTAAATTACAGTTATAAGTATTAACGTTAACGATTAAAATGTCTTGGGTTATTTCTAAGCTGGTCTAAAAATTGTCATGCTTCTAGCACTTAATTCTAAAGCTATAATTATTGCTTTAAAACTATTCAACCTTCCTTTCTAGCATTAGTATTTTGATTTTACTCTTAGTGCTATGAATGTTTTCAGGACCAAATCCTGAAATGCTAAAGAAAAATCTTATGATGGCTAAGGTGGAACTTTCTTCTACATAAATGCTACAACATTAAGGTTCTCGCATTCATACCTTCCTTCCTCCCTCAGTCTTGATTTTAGCAGACAGAAAGCTTAAATACATCCTTTGTGCTGGCAGTTACTGTGCTTACACAGTGTTATGTGACCCAAAAAATAAGGGGAAAGGGTGCACAAGGTGCTTGGCACTAAAATAAATTTTGAAGTGATCTCGGTGGCCTTAATTAATTTTGTAGATTTTCACATTGTGACGTGTTTGCCATTAAGAGGATACAGTGCTCTGTGGATGAAACAAAGTGTGAGATATTCAAAGGCAATGAAACATGCTCGGTGCGTGTAAATAAATGCATGGTTGCTGAGTTTAGTATACAATGTGTTAGAACAGTTTACTAATATTATTAGTATCCTTTACAGTAGTAGCAGCTTTTCATTTAGTGAAGATATATAATTAGCTTTAAAATAAGGATCAGTATGGATAAGAATATGTGGTGGTGGCTATGCAATGCCATCTTTGTCAGTATCCTCAGCTAAATTCAAGTACCTTAGTTTGTTAATATGTAAGAGATGTTTAAATGGGCCTGTAAGGTTGGAATGAAAAGAAAGCCTGGTAATAGCCGAATTACTCTGTTTTGCAAATTCGTTAAACAATATTACTACATCCTCCATGACTTCATTCTACGTCTGTCTTTAATAGAATAATATAAATTCTGCTAGACTGCATGTCTGCTGTAATGTGTGAAACTTAAGTTTAAGATGCTGGGAGAGTGTGTATCAACTATACCTCTAGACACACTGTGCCTCTTTGTCCCACAAAGAGTGTTGTAGAATATATGCTGGCATTATGTTCCTGATGATGTTTGGTTGCTAAACAGAATAAATAAATTTAGCGTAAGCCTGATGTGCCATATTTATATTGGGACTTAATGCTCAGGCATTGTTGATGTCTTATTTTTGCTTTGAGAGGGGACAAGAGCGTGCTGCAACATTTTTCTACTCCTTGTGCTTTGGTTGAGTGCCGTCTGTGTGCAAGCCTGGCTAAGAGATTCAGTGAGGGCAAGGAAAAGCCATTCTCCTGAATATAAATTGTTGAAATGTGTGTAAACTAGGAGAGGATGGAAGATTAACCCGCTCACCTATTCTGACTATGTAGTTTCATGGTGGAGGCATTCGTGTAAAGGAATGAAAGCTTAAGTAAATTTGTTCATTAAATGTTTGCAAGCTGAAGGTGTCTTTTCTGTGGCTGGAAATTTTTTTGAAAAATAAAACCAAAACATGTAATTTATATTACAAATGATAAATATTGTTTCTGAATTGAGAGCTAAGGGGAGATACTTTGGTAAATTAATCTTGATGGATATAGATACAGATTTAATAATACAGATACAGTATGGATTATGGGAAAATGCCTTCCTGGATATGATTCGAAAATGCAGCCACTTGTCAATTTCATTACCTTTCCTCCTCTGTTTTATGTGCTTTTAATTCTGGAGTTGGAGTAAACAAAACCCTAACTGTTTAATTTTGAAAACTTTCCTTCAAGCAAATTTGAGATTATGTTCATTTAATCAGATGCAATACAGCAGTGTAGCCACAGTATCACAAAGCTGCACGGAGATCAACTATCTGATCATTTTCCCCCTCTCTCTTATGCCTGGTGTTGATGTCCAGGAAGTTGTGGCTGCTTTGCTAGTTTGTAGCAAGTCCTTGTCAGGGTAGCAGATGTGATCTGAGGTATTCAGGATTGTCCAGTTACATCTAACGGTTGATGGTATTGCGCTCTATAATGGGTATTTCTGATTGTTTTCTTTCTCTCTGAATGAGAATGCTATGTGATGACATGTAAGGATAATCTTTCAGCATGTGTAGATGATAATCTGTCCTGCATTCACAGTATATCCCCATGGAAAAAGATAAATCATGACATGCAAAAGCTTATGATACAAAACTCAGATGTTTCCCTCTAATAAATAAGTTTATAGAAAATTGACATGGGGGGGGCAGGATGAAAAGAAAAAAATGCTCTGAGTTTCTAGGACATGCCTCTGATGTGCTTTGCTTCTGTTAAAGAATATAATCGAATCTGAATACCAGTGGTTGGCTAAGGTGTTGTGTGCAATGCTGTTTGTCTGTTTAGCTCTAGCTGTGTTCATGTGTACAGTTCTGCCCTTTATTACCTTATTTGACAGCGTTAGGTGTGCTGGAGCCAGATGCTGAGGACTCTTCATGGGCCTTAGACCTTCATGCGAGTTGTAAAGGGACCTCTTTCCAGATCAACTCTATAGGATCATGACAACCTGCATTGTTCTGCAGCATCCTTATTCCTACCTGTCCTTCTCCTAAGCAGAAGAATGCCCATATAGCATCTAGGATTAATGATTTTTGAGAAGTCTTCCCAATATTCCTATATGAAAGTCTGAGGTATCATCTGTAGCATTTTAAGGAAATAACCCTGACATTTTAGAAAGGAAAAGAATTCTGTATATCATCCACAAGAATTTATAAAATAGTTCTGAGGGGCAGTCTGCCACTAGACTACAACTCCATCATTTCATTATGAAATAAGTAAATTTATTGAGTTTAGTAATTATGTGGGTTTCTAGTAGCAGAAAATACATTATTAAGGCTGTCAAATCATATTTTTTAAAAAATATTACTAAGTACATACTGAAGAAGCAAAGCATTTAATTTCCTTCAGCCTTGAATTATAAACAGTTATACAGAGCCACACCATTCTTTATGAGATTGAAGTAGCAAGTCAAGCCTAAAAAAGCCCCAGAGAATTCTCTCTAAAACCTTAAATACCTTGTAGAAGTTACTGGTCTGCAACAAAGCCAAATTATTTGGTGAGATAACAGCAGTCTTAGTGTAGAATATTAATTACTACTTTTGGTTTCACATGACCTGAAAAACACTTATTGGCTTCGTGGCTATTACGCGGAAAAGAGAGCAAGCAGGTCATTATCTTGAAACAACCTACTTGCATTCACTAAAAATGCAAAAGAAATGTCTCTGAAAAACACTGAAAGAACAGGGTCAAATCTGTAGAAAGAAAAGTATTCAATTCCCCTGCCTTACACTAATGTAGAGGAGCTTGTCCCACAGGGTGCCATTATGTATGAAAGGAGACACATCCCTGTGCTCTCACAGGACTTCCTTAAACACAACTGGGTCTGGGTCCGTCTCTGTGTGTTAAGGCAGCAACATTCATACTGCACATACTGAAGCACAAAATATCCATTATGCTTGGTTTTATACCTGCAAGCTCTATCTCTATATTGGTCACCCATGAAAAATCTTACTGCCTTTTTTTTTCCTTTTTTTTTTTTTTATTGTGGCCAGAAGCCTTGTAGCACTCTCCCATGTTTCTCTAGGAAAAATTAATAGTACTAATTGCCACTTCTTTTATCGTTAATTTCTGAATCAACATGAAGTATTACTATAGCAACAAATCCTTTCGAACTTCGCTGCAGACAGTTAGGGGGAGCATTCCATCTCAGTATGTAATAAGCACAACAGTAAGAACTATTCAAAGGATTAAGGAACTTTCTTTTAAAAAGAAGGGGAGTAATGCACATGCTTAAAACTGTCACGGAAGAACAGAACTTGAAAATTTTCAGAATTATCTTTGTACAGCAACTGGAGGTAATCAATAAAAAGGTGCATACTTGCTTCTAACAAAATAATTGTAGCACACCATGTCTCCTCAGAGATAAAATACATCTCTCTGTGCAATACTCTACAGATTTTTATTTCTGATAATGGTGTTTCACCATAAACTGCTGCATCTTCTCTCAAAGGATGGCTGTTCCTGACATCGAATGTGCGGGAAAACCCTAAGCAGGTTTCAGGATTTGATGGGCATCAAACAGTCCACACTTAGGAGGTCAGAATTAGTGCTTTATCTCTAGTTTATCAGCAGCTGAAGCATACTACTTTCTTTCATTGAAATGGATTGCTATTTGCATTTTCACCTTGTCATAACAGGCAGACAAATTATCCATATATGCACATGCAGAAATCAGGAGGTATAAGGGATATGGAAATGCTAGATACCTGTGGAACAGTGGAATAAAATGGAACTGTCTTGGACTGCTAGTCCATGCTTGGTGTTATTGTCTATGGTAGATTTTGGCTTAGTGAAATCTTATAATTTTCAGTGAGATCTGAGTTTCTGAGGATGTAGACTGCAGGGGAAGAAGCCTGTGCAAGAAGAGGGCATAAGGACAGGTGAAGGGTAAGAACACGAATACTGTAAGTTAAGGAAATAAAGAGGAGTAGTGCTTGTAGGGGAGAAGTCTGAAAGGAGTATCTTGGGAACCTGTGACTCTTCATTATATACCGGACAGAGAGAAGGAGGAGAGGGTCAAAAGATGCAGAAAAATGTCACAACACAGCTCTGCATGCTGAGGGAAGAACACCCCTGTGGCAGGTTCCTGGGGAGGAAGCGTCACTGTGTGGACTGTTGCTTCACCTCATGCAGCGGGTGCTTCACTGGATGTCAAGGCTGGCTCTTCTGTGTATAATTAAAGTATGTTTCCTTACATGTAGTGCCTCCACCACACAACAGACCTTCTTTGGTTCTCTTGGCCAGACTGTTAACCATGTGAGTAATAACTGGTAGAATACAAGTATTGAAAATGCAATTGTATGCAAGGCAGCATCTCTGCAGCTTTCTCTTGTCAGAACACCTCTTCCTGGAGTGCCCTCTGGAGCCCTTTTTATAATGTCAAAGTTACCATTTTCAAGCGATCAAAGCTTGAAATCTCTCCAAGTTTTATCTCTTGGTTGTTCCTTTTATTAGCGGAGTGAGCTGCCTTTGTTAACTGGGAATCATAAAGAAAATTCTGTAATAAAGCAAAAAGATCTTTACAAAAGCCTGTAGTGAAGAAATGCTGAGTACGTTTTATTTCCAGGATTCTTGTAAGACAAATGATCCTTGGAATATTTATGTATGTAAATATCTTTCTAAAGTACCTATTGCAGAAAGCATCTCTCAATAAATAGAGAATGAGTAAAACCACTTTAACTAAGTGTCTCTTAAGGAATTCTGGAAAAAAAAAAAAAAGTGGTGTCTCATCTTGGGGTCTGGAGATGCTGAGGTAAATTCAGGGAAATTTAAATATGTTAAGGAGGATTGGTAGGGGATAGTTTATTTCAGATTTCTTTGTTTGCATTCTTTTTCTAGTTACTGTTTTCTCTAAAATTATCTTCTTTCCTGTGGAAAGAGATGGAAAATTCACTCTTAAGAGAAAGGAAACAATTTTTTCTCTGGAAGATAGAAGAACAAGAGGAAATGGCCTGAAGTTGAACCAGGGGAGGTTCAGGCTGAATGTTGGGAAGAATGTCTTTACTGAAAGGGCTGTCAGGCATTGGAGTAGCCTGCCCAGGGAGGTGGTGGAATCATCATCTTTGGAAGTGTTTAAGAGCCGGGTACACGTTGTGATCAGGGACATGGTTTAGTGGACTTGATGAACTTGAAAGTCTCTTCAAGCCAAAACCATTCGATGATTCTAAAATGTTCTCTAGTGTCTGGATGCAGTGTAAAAAAAGATAGCAAAGAATGACTTCAGTATAAACGCTGTTGAAAGAATGGAAAAGGTCTACAGTGAAGCAGACAGTTGAATGGGCTAACCTTCAAATGTGTCTGAAGCTTACAGGGCTACAGCTCTAGGGGGAACGGGTTGTCTTGGAGAAAATATTTGCTAAAAATAATGTACAATAAAAAAGGGAACTAATATAAATAGAAAAGTGGTGCAAATAATTTGTAGCTTCATTTCTGGAAACTGCAGCTCAGTATGTACTGGCTAGTGATGCTGTGAGCAAACATATTGGTTCACCTTTTCCTTGGTTTTAAACTGCAGTGTGATAAGGGAATATATCGCCAAAACTGAAGACAGCATTTGACTTTCCTGTTGATAGGCAGTCACAGGTATGTGCCTTGGTTGTCATTTTTTTTTTCTTTTCAGTCATATGTACACTTTCAGTGAAAAAGCATAATGCCTATTAAGACTTCCAAATAAAAATGAGTGACTATTGCTTCCCATTCCATATCTCCATTCAAAAAAATTCAGTTCTTTTGTGAAAGCAAGCATGTGGAAGGTGCGGATACTTGTGAAGATGAACTGTACTTTTTGGAAGCAGATGGTGTTTGTACTGTTCGCTACTGAGTCAGTAATTTTCATTCTTGCTGAATTCAAGGAAAGATGTGTTTGTTTGCCAAAGGGGATGCTAAAGAAGCAAAAGTGTGCAGGCAAGATTGAAAAAAGGCTTATAAAAATAGCAGAGGGTTTGTTGTTCATCCTTGGAAAATGGTAGATTAAAAAAAAATTAAGAAGTGGGTTTAATATATAGAAACCTTTCAAGTAGTCTTTAAAGGCTGCCTAAGACATGATCATTTTCTGCTGCAGTTTGTCTACAAATTTCTAATTTTCTGCAGTTATGATAGCATGAATGTTTCCAGCTTGAGCTGGGTCTCATGGATAGAACTCAAACCAAGTAACAAATCTGTATGAATTTGGACACAAAACTGTGTGATTCTTTAGTGTGCAAACTCTGTGGGAACTGCTAAGCTTTTTTTTTTTTTGTGCTGATATCAAAATTACAGGCTCATGCCTAATGATCAAAGAGATTGGATTTTTATTTTACCAGTAAAAAATTGTATTAATTAATTGAATTTTCATGACTATGATTCTGAAGATTGTATTGATATATGAGAAATATATGAACTATGTTTCTCATAAGCACAATCCAAGTGATCAATAGTTAAAAACACATTCTTACAAGCTGTGAATATGAAGGGTTTAAAGCTATTTAGCTTTCCCCCAGTTTGGGGAAGAAAAATGTTATTTGTTATATTCACTTCTCTATTCACTGTGATGCATTGCCATCCATTAATAAAATATTGAAGCTGAATACACAGCATGATTCTTTCTAGAATATATTAGTCTACTTCCCCGCCTCTTCCCCAAATAACAAGGTTAAGTTGTAAAATAAAAATTTTGATCCTGGAAAGACTTTCTCTTCAGGAATGCTAAGCAATCATGGATTTAATGTTATGCATTTTCTTGAATTAGGTTGAAAAGAAATTAATGTAGGATTCTTAGCCACTCACTTAAGTATGTTGAGTCTGCCATCCAGAAATGTAGTTCAGTAAATAGATAGTCGGAATGTAGAACCTTTTTGAAGCATTACATGCTGAAGATTTTCAGGGCAAATCTGCTCCTAATGTAAGCTGCCAGGGAGCAGCTCTTGACTCGTGGGTATGGTAAAACCAAACTTTTAAATGCCTGGAACAGAAAAGTGAGAATTATGCGACTCGTGTAGGCTGACAGCAACAATCAGGAGATCCATTAAGATCCAGGATATAGCTGAAGATGTTGAGATCTAAAAAATGTGATATGATCTCATGTGAGCTTCACTTGAAAGAAAATAATACAGAGCAAAAGTACATCTCGCCTACTTTATTTCCCACAACCTTAGCACACATACCCAATTCTAGCTTGCTGCTGTTTTGCCAGTTAAGAAAATGTAGATTCAAAAGTAAATATGATCAGATATGTTGCTACCAAGAAGGAAATGTTGAAGCTGAAACAATTTGTAATGTACCAATTACTTCTTAACGTAGCTAAAGGTCTAATATCTAGCAACCAGACAATAGTAGCATGCAGTGGTCTTCTCCTTGTTTTATCAGTTGGAAGCTTTCCATGGTCCAATGAGTCACACGGGTGGCCAGTACTTTCTCTGTGATGCATCTTGTTAGCTTATTTCAGTTGATGTGTTGGTTTGTTTGTTTTTAGTAATAGTGTGTTCATTTTACATCAGCTGTATAGTTTTGCTTCTGCTTCCCTTAAATTTCATTACTGTTTATGTAGCTGTTATAGAGAGCAAAAAAAAAGGGGGGGGGGGGTGGCAACAAAACCCCCAAAACCCAAACCAGCCTCATCCTTTGTTTTTATAAGGTGGGAACCTTTCCTTGATATGGCTTACGTAATGGGATGGGTAAGAATTTATTTACATTGTGTATTGATTTATATGACAAGAACAGCTCAATACTGAGGACACTTGTGTTCTGGCCTTTTGTGGTTATGTGACTTGCATGACTTTGATCCTGTCTTCTGTTTTGTACTTGGAATCCGGTGTTGCAGTAACATAAGGAGAGTGTTTACAAAGGTTAATATTGGACATACTAAAGAAATTATTTTCAAGATTGTTCCTTTCAATTACTCAGAATTTTTATATTGACAATGTGTTTGAATCTTTTTTTTTTTAGCAGCTGCTTTCCTTCATTTATGTGTTTACTATATTAAAAATAACTTTTGCTGGTTTTTCAATTGGTAATTTTGTTACTCCTGATCTCTTTGCAAACAATTGCAAACCTTTGTGGATTCATTGGCAACTGGGTTGAATCTACAATATTTAATTATTAATTTAATTTCTGCATGGATTGTGGGAAGTCTTGAACCTAACTTGTGGCCAGTTCCAGGTTAGTATTGGCAGTTTCGAGAGTGAAGGATAGTTACTGTGTTTCTTTTTAGGACTTGTGTAAAAACAAAACAAAACCCAAAACAAACCAACAAACCCCACAAAAGTATTTCTGGAAGAAATGTTAGAATTCTTGTTTTAGGGTGATAATTTATGCTTGAGCCTGAATGTGTGTACTGGAAAATTTTAGTGCTGACTCCTTCCTCCACCGGCTTCCCTCACCCCCTCAAACTCTGATGCCAAATGTCTTGGATTATTAATGATTAAGAGCAATGAATAAATGCTGAAAATGTTCACTCATCATGCTTGGCTAGCTCACACAAAAGGTTAAACCGAAAAGGTTAAACATTAAGTGGAAGCACTATAGAAGTGTTCATAAATTAAATGTTTGTATTTATATATAATCTGACTGTGTTTCTATCTTACTTAAAGATGTTGGGTGACACCTAGTACTAAGCTAATGGTTGAGTTTTTCTGTTTTGCATCTGGACAAATTAAGTTTTCACTTCAGCCTGTGTTTATTTGCAAATTCTGGAAATATGTGGCCAGTTGGTCCCATTTTGGCCAGTGATACGTGTGGAGTGTATGTCTGCAAAACATACTTCAAGGACTGTCCTAATCAATTTAAGCAAACTAAATTGAAATAAATATCCCCAAGTTTTTTGCAGCAGTTTAATTATATTAATTTAAATGAGATTAAAGTTATAATATGTATAGCTATTTTCATGTGAAGATAAGCTTAAGCAATATTCTTCCTCTGATCCTAGTTAAGAGTAACAGCCAGGCCGGAACCCTTCACTGAAGGATTATTTCCTTTCTGAATTTCTATTCTCCTCTTTTTTTTTTTTTTCTTTTTTTTTTTTTTCCAAGTTATTTACTTTGTAATTGTCAATCTGGTGTGCTATAGAAGTGATCTATTGCAACATTTTATCCTGAAGAACTTATTGTAAAGAAAGATGGGCTAGCGTCTGGGTGGGTATGCATTAGCCATGGCCCATTATCTTGCATAATGGCATAAGCAATGGATCTCTGTAGTTCCATAACAGCAATACCTCAGAAAACTCCTAAACTCTTTAGTTTAGACAGCAGATGGACACAATAGTGTCTTAATTGTCAATGAATTAGTGCTATGGGATTTCCTCTTTGCTGTTCCTATTAATCCTCTCTGTTTAGTTAAAATTCAGAGAGAGGAGAAGAGTACAGTTATCTGACCGCAGAGACAGGCTGACTGCCCAAGACAGTTTAAAGCTTGTAATAATTCTAGTCAATGGGAAGAAACTGGGGAAGTTTAGGTTTCTGTCATTCACAGACTTCAAGCGGCAGTGCTTTAAAACGTCGGTATTATCGTTATGCCTTGAAAATCCATGTTTTGTTTCCACAAGACAGTAGAAGTGTCTACTAGTGAGGGACTGGGAGCCTCGAGACAATGGCAGACATAAGATAATGGGAAAGCAGTGTTACAGTAGTTCACCAGTGTGTATTCCTGACTTGGACACATGTAAGCATTCACAGACACCTCTCAGTGAGGGAGAAATGTCAGGATTTGTCTTTCAGAAGTTTTTGTGTATAATCTTAACATGACTTCATCATGGTAGGATGCAGCTGTATCTCAATACACTGGTGAGTTTGTAAACTGCTGGTTACTAATGAACCATTTATGTAAAGGATTTCATTTTTTGGAGGGAAAAAAATTGAGCTGCTAATCATTTTCAAGAAAAAACTTCCCCTGCCCATAAATTTGCTTTATTTTGTGGGACTCGATTCCATAGGATGTTGACCATGAGGACGGTCAAGTGATGATGGTTTCTCCATCTGTTCAGCTAGAGAAGATAGGTTGGAAGTTGGTTTCGTTTCCCAGCCACCTGTTAAAGCTTTTTTTCTTGAAGCTGTTTATTTCTGAGACTGCTGTGTATTTCTTACTAAACTGTAAGTCTGTCGTACTCAAAGTTTTCCCATAGCTGAAGTTGACAAAAAACCATTCAATGACAAGTTCAAGTTAGTACTGCTGTGTGTCAGCATAGCAGGTGTCTTACCTTTACTGTGAACTGCAATCAGAACCATAAATGGGTCACAGGTAATAAGTGAATTGTGCATGTTGGAGAAGAGTATGGGTGATTGTGGCTTAAGGCATTTGGGAGCTCTTTTACAGGGGAGGAAAGGCAGAATTAAGATCGACAGTGGAAGATTATAGACTTTGTATGAAGATGAGGCATTTTAAATTGCTTACCATATGAAAAGTGTAATGTTTTCTTCCTTACAGTTGGGGATACTACATTAGCAGATAACTTTCTAGCTCATGTTGATCATAGTGACAAGTCAGATTTGAATTAGGTAGACTTGCTGGTGCTCTTCTGCCCAATAGCTGTTGCTCTAGTCAGGGTGGAAAGAATTCCTCTGTACGCTCACACAAATTGAACCCTTTTCTTGTGTCTGTTTATGAGTCTGCTGTGTGCAGAAGGGATTCCTGTCCTCAGCCTCAGTTGCAGACCACTTCTCTACCAGAAAAGCAGTAATCTGGCAAAGCAACAGAAAGGGTGAGAACATGGACAACAGTTGTCAGACCATCACAGTCCATTAATTTTACCTGAATTATACTTTCGCCCATGATTAATACAGGTCATTGCTGCCTGGTCACATTGTAGATCATGCTGAATATTGTACAAGTACAACTCCTCTGAGTCATTTTGAGTCCATGGCTTAAACAATCATTGTTTAAACAGGGTAAGGAAACTATTTATTTTAAAAATGTTTCCAAGAAGTCCTAATCCCATTTGGGGGTAAATGGAAGAACTTCTGCTGTGACATTACTTTTAACTGCAGAAAACAGTCAGGTTGCATACCGAAAAGGAAAAAGAAAAGATAATTTAAGAGCTGTTCTCCTTTCTCAAGTCAAAGTAGCAAAATTCTCAGGTCAAGTAGCAAAATTTCTTTGCATTGGGTAGATTTGCTCTTTAGCCTAGAGTCTGGGTTGAACATCTTTGCAGATGAGTTGATCAGACAAAAATATGTAAGTTCTCAGGAGAAGGCTGTGGACCCGGAGTACATAGAAGCAGGCCTGCACATCCACAAAACTCACCACTGTGGTAGGAGCATCACTGGATAAGAAGGGGGAAATCATTAGCTTAGGATAGATCATTCTCACCATACAAGATAGTGTCACATACTTTGTTCTAAGGAGTTTTGAACACTGTTGTGGTTATTTCCTTGGAGACTGTCCCAAACATCCAGTTCTTCTGGTTTGCATTGCTTGCAGGTCATGATTACACCTTGTGTAATCAACTAGCATCCACCATAGCAAGAACTGCAGCCTTGCTGTCACATCCGTCTTCCTTCCTTGGCAAGTGTCTCTCTCTCTGTCCTTATGTCAAGTCAGGAGTTTTATTTCTCCATACGGTTCATATCACACTTTGATGGGAGGTCTAGTGCCTGTGTTTCACCAAGGGAAGGGTTGCATGTGAGTGGCTTGGAAGGTGGCTGTCCTGTATATGTGTCCCCTGCTGTCACCATGCAGATCACTGATCAGCCTTTCAAGTGTGACACTTTGTCCTGCAGTTTTCAGGGGAACTGAAGTTACCACCACTTTGCCTGAAAGCATTTGACTGTAAAAAGTAGAAATCCTGGAGCTACCTGAGGAGTAGCTGAGCTGTCTGTGCAGCAAGGGCAGGAGCACAGCTGGGACTGACACTCTGTGTATCTTGTTCCTGTTCACCATTCAAAGCCTTTGGAAAAAACAAAAACCAAACCAAAGCACGCCAAGGAAAACAGTATGCTCTCAAACTTAAATGAGTTCTCGGGAAGTCAGAAATGTATGCTTGACCCCACAGGTTTGTATCCCTGCTGCCTCTGAAGATACCATTTGTCCTGAGTGACAATTGTAAACTCTGTGCACGGGCTTTTCTTTCAAACCTAAGTCAGTATATGCCTTTCCACAGCTGGTCAAGTATAATGTTTGTGTTTGACAGAAGATGATTGGTTTGGTTTGGTCTCTTTTTTTTGCCAGAAAAAAACAAAGTCTTAAGCAACAGTAATTCAGGTTGAACACCCCCCTGCCCCCACCCCCCCCAAATTAATTACATCTGTCAGTTTCACACATTTATTTAAAAGACAAAAGATTTATACTTCTGAGCTTCTTGTGTGTTTATATAGGAAACAATATGAGAGGAATAAAAGTTGAATTACTTTAAGACATAAAAGTAAAGTGTTTGTGGTCAAAAATCTAAGCAAAAAAAAAAAAGAAAGAAAGAAACAAAAAAAAACCCAAACCAAGCAAAAAACCCACAAACCCACAAAACCAAACAAACAACAAAAAACCCTTCATCAATCCCAACGCCAAATGCTTCACACATGATCTAGAGGTTATGTTCTTGGGAGTTGTTTATTTACTGGCACTTCTTTCAGGAGTAATGACTAAATATATAAAGTTTGTGTATGTAAGTACGGTTTTGTAATACCTACTACTTATTCCAGGATTGTAAGGGTCTGTCGAGAGCTGCCATAAATGGTGACTACTCTTCTGCTCAGTTTCAGTTACATGGGCATAGATGTAGTATGTCTTCAGATGCTCAAAATCTTTTTCTTGTCGTCACATACAGTCATGTGAGAGACTTTATGCTCATAAGACCAGATGATAGCTCTCTTGCAGGGATGAGCAAGTGGGAGTAGGAGGAAGAGCTTTTCACTGAGTCCTACATGATTATATTTAATGCATGCAATGAGTCAAGGCTAAGATGTCGGAGCACATATGCATACTTATAGGTTAAAATAGATACAGTATTTGCATTTCTTAGATAATTTTCTTATTTTTTTTGATACAACTGTTTGCAAGAATATGAAAATTGCATTCATCTGTCAATAATTACTTTCTACCAATAGGTAATAAAAGTAACAACAGAAAGCTCTCCCCACTATATCAAATTGCATATACAAAGTACTTGAATAATTTGACCACAGAAGTTGTTCTGCTCTCATGTGCATATATTCTTCATTGCCTTGATATCTCAGGGAATTTTGTTCTTGTGTGGAAGTAAACAAAAATGTTCCGTCTTTGCTATTTTAAGCAACAAGTGGAAACTTTCATGGGTGAAACAAAGAGTTGAAATGTAAACTGAAACAGCTTTCAAGTTGAAGTTCAATTTTGGGGTTATAAACTGCTTTTGTAAGACCTCACTGTAGGTTCTTTGCTTCTTTCAGATATGAATATGGTTGCAAAACACTGTTAGTGTTTCCCTGAGTTAGGAGGTGGGGGGTGAATGATTGAGAAGACTGAGGAGCTGGAAATCTTCGCTCTTTCTTTTATTATTCAGTCCCCGATGCAGACTTTGAAAAAAGCATTTGACTAAAATTTGTGACTTCCTACTGTGTTTTGTCTCATCCTTCCTTTGCCTGCTTTTTGATCTTTTCTAGATGCTTTGTACATCTAGAGTCTAGGTAAAACTGTGGTCTCTTTAGGTGCTATCATGTTATAAACATATCCTTTTGTTTATATTTTCAATTTTTTGCAGGATGTTGGCTTTTTACCCACTGTCAAAATATAAATTGTAACTACTGGTATGCCTCTTCTCAGCTTCTATTTTTAATTTGCATTTAACTGATGATAAGCTGCCTGCAATTGCACGTCAACTTTGGTATGCTGCTCTGTTACAGAGATAACAGCTGACTAGAGATAGTCATCAGTGGTAGGAGAGTTGTAAAGCAATCATAGGAAGCTCACAGTGATCACAATTTGTCACTTGGGATATTGAATAGCCTTTTCTGGGGTGCCAGTGTAGATCTTTGAGAAAGAAGTTGAACATCCTTTTGATCATCAGGTGCTTAACTGAGATGAATGAAGCTGGAATCGATTCAAATGTTGTGCCCAGTCCTTTCTTGGCAGCGTGCTTGAGGAAAATGTGTGCTGGTTTCTTCCACTACAAGAGCCAATAGAAATTAATGATTTCACCTCTATAGAAACAGGGTCCAATTAAGTTTATTATGTTACACTGAATTTTCTTCCTGGTACCTGTATAAAAGAAAACTTAAGAGGAAAAGCTAGTACCTCTTACTAGTAATCCAGGTATATACATTACTATTACATATGCATTGTTAGTGCAGCTCTAAAAGCTTAAATCTTTCAGGTTTGCAGCATCTGCACAAGAACTGGAATGGTGGCGTATTTGGTATAGTGTTTTGGGTGGTGGGTTGGGTTTTTTTTAGTTCTTTTCTAGCATCATGTTAAATTGGTCTTAGAACAGCATTTATCTTTTCTAAAGTAATCTTTTTACTTTGCTCTTTTGAACTCGGAAACTATGATGGACTAGAAGGCAAGAATACCTGGATTAAAGTTCAGTTTATTTTCAGTTTAGGACTACAGTATTTGTATCAGCCTGAATGAAATAAATCGATTTTTGGAAGTCACTCCCACTTAAGCATGATTTCAATTTTCTGTGGCATGGACCTTTTCTCTTTAATTCTGTTATTTCTTCAAGTTCTATTTTAATTAATTGCCATTTAGAAAAGTGAAAAGCTGCACCAGGTGAGCTAAAGATTTATTGGCTTAAATTAGCTTTTGTAATTCTTTTGTCCTGCACAGCTGGTTTAAACAATGCATTTTCTTATTATTAACAGAAACCATTTTAATTGGAGTGAATATGAAGTACTATGTAATCTGAGCAATATACTTACTCTACAGAATGTGTCTCAACAATTACTAACAAATACTATGTTTTAATAATCCACTCTGATATGTACTTGGAGAGATTATTGATACTATTATCATTGCACTAAGTTTTGTCTATGAAACATGTGACATGGGTAATTTTATATTTCCATACCTCATTCTAGTTTCCAAACAGGCCTAATTATAGTATAAACATATTAATGCTACTCTAGTATTATCAATATATCTTGAAGAGATGGAATGGTAGCAGGCAGGAGGCATGCTGTTGCTGTAAGCAGGCTGGGTGTGCTGGAAGCATAAAGCTTTCTAATATAGTTGAACCTTTAAAGACTAGAAGGATCACCTGACTGCACCTTTTTGTGTGGTGTGAAGTACCTAACTTATTTTACTGTACAATGTTTTGCATAATTATACTTCATCAATGTATGAATTTTTTAAACACTCTGGAATGTTATGAAAGCATTCAATCTTTCATATATCTAAAAAAAAAAGCTAATTCATAAAAGTAATTCACTGGTGAGTGAGATACTTCTGTCCAATATATGTATGCTCTTCTCTTTCTCAAGACTAGATGAAACTGGCTTCATAAGTGGTATCATTTGTTAATGTGCCTTAGAAAAGAGCTTGGGATATTTCCTCAACATTTTCTCGCCTGTACACTTCTTTTGCTTTGTTACCATATAGTTAGATTGGTAGTTGTTTAACTAGAAAATGTTTTTAATTGAGATGAATGCCACTGTTATTCCTTCTTGGCTATGGTAGACTATTTTTGCTTATTCTATTAAAAGCATAAACAAATATTACATAACCATATGGTAATCTTCTCACATGTACACACATCTATCTTAAAATAAATTGTTAGTGTACCTTGCTCTTAATTTTCAATGTGTTTTTTTTCTTGAAAAACTGTTTAGTTTCAAACTGCATATTTCCCTTAAAATATGCCCATTAATAGAAAAGATGAACGTTATTTATGAGAAATAGAACAGTAAGTTGAAAAGACAGATTTTATTATTTTATATATTTTTTTTGAAAAATATAGGAAAAAAGATTAAGATTATTTTTTTAAGAAATTTATGCTTTTAGCTTATTGGACTACTTTCCTGTGAAATAATAAATCTTTATTCCCATTTGAGATATTCATAGGAAAACCTGAAAATTGATTAGAATCTAAGCCTTCAGGTAAGACTATGCCCAACATCTGCAGCTGCCTCCAAAGTGGTTCTATCAAAGGATAGCAGTTTTGTTTAGTTTGCTTGAAATGATGTTGATATTAAGTGCTTTTGAAAGTAATTTTAGTGTGTTACTTTCAGTCTATGGATGATCTTTCAAATACAAGTTTAGAAGATAATTTCTTGGATAGAAGGGAAAGGAGATATTTGCAGGTTTTTCTTTACCACCTCCAACTGTATTCATGGTCTAATATAAGTAGCCAACTTTCTTGGTCTGAAATACTTTTTGGAACACATGGAATTTATAACTCTGAAATTTTGTAGAGGAAGAAATAGACATGTTTAATCAGGAAAAAAATGAAATTAATGTCCCTTAAGTTGATATTGACATTTTAGTCTCCTAATAATGATGGTAGACTATGAGAAGAGCTGCGCTGCCTCCCATACTGGCTTTTATCTGTATAATGCATGGCAGTTATTAGCATGTGTTTTGTCCTGGCTTGTCCAGAAATTAAAGCTGACCCAAAGTAAAATGTCTCTGCCATTTTTGAAAAACTGTTTATTTTGCAAAACTTAGTTCATTTTTTTTTTTCTATAATTTCACCCTGGAGGTGAACTTAACTGTAACCCGTTTAATTAGTCCACTCTGTGCATCAAGGCACACGAATGGAAGTCTGAAAGATAAGTGGTTTAGTTTTCAGTTACGGGGAGGTACAGACTCTTACTCCCCTCGATGTATTTTCCTGTTCCTTTGAATAAGTCTTCTTTATGCTGCTATTTTCATTCTCCAGTGGAAGACTGGATGCAACAGAAGAAAAGAGCACCTAAAGTGCATCTCAGACAGAATTTGGGAATCTCTGTTTAGAGTGCTTTATACATTGCTTATTGAGTGTTAGAGGCTGGAATTGTTCTGATACTCTAATATTTCTACCACTATACAGGGAAAAGTGAAATAGCATGGGGAAGGCTGTATAGCCACTAGTAGTACTAAGTGGTTTGGAAAGGGAGGAATAAAAGCCTTGGTGTTGCCTGCAGTATATGAGTGTGAACTGGAGAGAGAACAAAAGCATTAGGAAGCTTTCTGATCATTGGCCTTTCTCCGTAAACTGAGGGAGAGCATGTCTTCCCTTGACTCTTTCAGACTTACCAAAGCTTTAGGTGTCCCCAGTCACCCCTGAGATTTCTGGCTGCCCTGGTAAAGGTTTAAAAAGAGCTGGCTGAGACTGGTACTGGGAAGTCAGCCCAGACTGCAGAGCCAAGAAGAGAATGAAGGTCACAGAAATGGAAACCATGTGAGGAGCCTGAGGATGACATCACCTGCTTGAGGAAGAAAGATGTAAGATCAGTCCCTTGTAACAGCTTGGAATGTTGAAAGCTATTCCTTTGCTGGGAGATACCATACCTTTACTGACTGGAAGGCAGCAGAAGCAGCATGACTCTTGAAGTCCATTAGCCCTTGTTGGGAA
>JANHFX010004791.1:100082-116018 GCA_027560015.1 Chloroceryle amazona | reverse complement strand
GGAGATACCATACCTTTACTGACTGGAAGGCAGCAGAAGCAGCATGACTCTTGAAGTCCATTAGCCCTTGTTGGGAAAGGAGAGAGCAGCTTCTGTTCCTTGCTTCCAGGACAGGTCATGTATTATTTCTAGGGAGTCTTGATATAAAAGGTGTAAGCAGTCCTGGAACAAAGAATGGAAGTTAGGCATGTGCTCATGTATTGTACTAACTACATTAAAAATGAAGCATATGCTAAAAGGATTAAGAATAGGCTGTCATCTCAAAAGTGGCTCTTCAAAAGCAGCCTGTCCATTTCTTCAGATAAAAAAAAAAAATTGTTAATAATCTAGAAACAAAGATGTAATAATTGACAATTATGCTGTCTACATGTTTTGTCAAAACAGTTAACAACTACGACAGTGAAATCAAAGGCATTACACAGTTGATGGAGCCAGTTTCTACAGTTGAGGAAGTTAGATCCCAGTCATAGGGCCAGGAATTGTCCTGGAACACTTGGACTTTTAAAGAAACCAAGTTCGTGTCCCCTAGGTGGTGCGGTGGAAGAAAATGCTAGTGATAGTCATATTTTCATTATGTATATATGTGAAAATATACAAATATACATATAGGAATATATATATACCAGCGTGTATATATATGTGTGTATATATATATAAACTGGTGGAGGTTGGTGAAGCAGTGTTCCCTCTTTTGTATTCATATTGAAAAGAAGTGTTGGGAAATGAGGAAGAAATGATTGAGAAGAACACACAAAGCAGGAGTTAGGAAAAGTGTGTCTGAATAAAACACTTCAGAGCTCAGTTTGCTAACCAAATCAAAGACTGGAAACTAACACAAGTGTGGACGAATTTTGAGGACAAAAAGCCAAGAATTAAAGCATTCATCACTCTAGTGCTGCTGATAGATGCAGGATGACTGAGGGTGAGGTCTGGATTTTAGCATCAGCAGTGATGAGTTATGAGAACCTGTGGAGGTTCTCTAGCCTCCTCTGTGCAGTGCTGGCAGGCCTGCTCCGGCAAGCTAGCACTACCAGAATTAAATACAGCAAAATAAATGATTGAAATGAGAACTGCAAAATAGAGGAGATCTTTTTATAAAAATATAGTATCTTCTAACCTGGAATTTGTTTAAATGTTATTATACCTCAAATGAACATTCTTGACATTTTGCAGTTAATTTGATTACTGACTATTGTTATGATAGGACAAGGAGTAGTAATTTTAAACTAAAAGGGGGTGGATTTAGACTAGATGTAAGGAGGAAACTTTTTACAACGAGGATGCTGAAACACTAGAACTGTTTGCCCAGAGAGGTGGTAGATGCCCCATCCCTGGAAACATTCAAAGTCAGGTTGGACTGGGCTCTGAGCAACCTGATCTAGTTAAAGATGTCCATGTTCATTGCAGAGTGGTTGGACTAGATGACCTTTAAAAGTCCCATTCAAACCAAACCATACTATGATTAATTGATCTATACAGGAGTTGTATGATGGCCTTACTGTCAAGGCAGTTTTGTTTAAAATGTAGTTCAGCTGAATTGCATTGGTCAGCATCACTATTGGACACATTCTTGTAGCGCATTCAGTGTCTCTGATCACAGAACACTTTCTTATTTATGTTCTCATGAAGTATGGTTGAATAAATCTTACAGAACAATTGCTACTATTGCTACAAAATAACAGCAAAAAACATGCCCTCTTCAGGAAAACTTTAAATCAGCTTTAGTCTGTATTTCTTTCTGCCTTGGCTTTATAGCTTAAATGATACTAAAAATTCCTCTTATTTGGGAATTTTTGAAAAAGCGTTTTTCAGAAAGAATAAAAACTTGCATTTTTATTTCTGCACAGTTTCTATACTGTGGTTGAGATGTTTCTAAAAAGTGATATTGCTGGCATAGAGTATTTTTTTTATAGGCCTTTGAGTGCTGCTCGTTAATGAGAATTAGAGTATTTCTTCTAAAGCAATATCTTATTTTGGAAATTAAGCTCTCAGAGTTTACTTCGTAGTGTATTTTGGTTTTGTGCTGACACTCTAACTTCAATTGTTTGAGCAGAATTTTGAAAGGTGCCATTTAAAGTGGGGAAACATTATATGATGAAATGTAAAACTAAAAAAAACCACCTTCCAAAATCTGTGTGCCCCCTTCCTCCTGCGTTGTAGCAGAATTGTATAGCAGAAAGATCTTTCCATAACAGTTGATTTCAGTAATACAGAGGAAGACCTAATAAAAACCCTAGTCTAAACCCTTATTGACACAGTTCTAAAAAATTGAAAATGACACATTGACCTCAGTGTGCTAGTTGTTTTGGAGAACTCTAGGGGAATAATTCTTTCACTTTGCACTAATAATCAGAAGATGTCTAATTTAAAGTTTCCTTCCAAGAAACTATTATTAATATGTGTAATAATGCCTAAGTAAGGATTCAAATTGTGTAAGGCTTAAATAATTTCTATTCACTTAAAAAAAGATTCAGTCAGGAAAGATCTCCTGTGCGTTAAGACCACAAAAAATATTTTTAAAATTTAATGAGATTGATTTAAAAATGCTACTATTTGTTGCTGCTAGTATTACCCTAGCAGTAAACTGCTTACCTAAAAAAATATTTCAATAATTTTAGTTATTGGTGCTAGTTGTGTGGGGATTTTGGTTGTTTTCCTTAGTTAAACTTCCAAAATAACTTCTGGTTCTTCTCATCACAATGGGATGCAGGGACTCCTAAATGGGAGTTGTAAACCATAGGGAGATCTATCTTGGTCTGTATCCCCAAGTGATGCCTTTTTTTTTTTTAACATATTTTTTACATTATTACACTAAAAGAAAGAAGATTGAGGCTGTTAGCTTTCAACACTGATCACACAGCAATATTGTTAGTATTCTTTATATACTCCTCCACGCTGTGAAGGGAAGGGTTGTAGGCCATTGTGTATCTTGTAGTTTGTTTTATCACTATGCTATTAATCTCTCTGGGGTTTTTCTGTTTGGCTGTTTTCTTAAGTTCAGAAAACAGTGTTGTGTATTTATTGAAAGCAGACATACATAGGATTTTGAAATTTATCACTTTTTTTTTTCCTCTTTACCTCACATGCACTGCATTTCCTGAGGTCAGTACAAGTTTATGGACAAAGAATGTATTTTTGCATTCTTTTTCTGTTCTACAGTTAAATCTTTTCCTGCTGATCTTCATCTTAAGTCTTCTATGTGCCTTCTTTTTTCCCCCGCACCCACCCCCCCGGCTGTCTGACTTTCTAACTGCACCAAGTTCTTGTGTGGTGAAACGCTGAGAGAAATCTTTTAGTATCATGGATTTGAATGGTAGTAAGGCAGAACATCAAAACCTCAGAGCTTTCTCTCAAGTACTCTGCATTGCTTCTAGGAAAAACAGCTCTCAAACTAAAAGTTTCCGCTTGAGTTCTGCCAAGGTGTTTTGAACAGCATGATGCTTCCACCTCCCAAACATTCACTTATCCACTTAGAACCCAGCTGATCTTTACTTGACTATCTCTACAAGTCTCCTATTTGCAACTTTAAAAGCCACTTTTAAAGTGGACTGTGCCAGTTCTGCCCTGCTATCAATACTTTTCTCCCCATTTTGTGGCATACCTGCAGTTGGCTATTCTTACCTTTTCTGTAGCTGGTTCAAAAAAAAAAATCAAAACCTTTAGTAAATGGTAGGTGTGATGGGCTGGGAGCCAGGAGAGTGGATGCTCTGGTCTCTCCTCTGTATACTGAAGCTGGTTGTTCTGGACAGTTAACAATCCCTGTTGACTCAAGCTTCTGGTGTCATTTTTAATGCTAATGTAACTAGGATTTTGTATATATTTAACTGATGCTATACTCAATATTTTAGTGAGTTTCTGAAATGGGGTTCAAGTCTCTGCTGTTTATCACACTTTGATCTCATGACACTTCTGGCATGAATGTACAAAATCAGTGGTATCTGTTAACATCTGCCTTCCTTAGTAGGCCACACGTTTGCTTCAGAGATGAGCAGTTAACTCATGAACCACAATATTGGACCTGCCATTGTCCCATGGCAATACAAACAATGTTACAAGTAGCTGTACAAAAAGGCGTGGGCAGAAAGGATGTCTCAAGGAAAAAAAAAAAAAAAATAAGAAAAATCAAATCCTATGCTGGCTGTTATCTCTGAGCATCTTCAGGAGTCCATGGTGCAGCCAGCTTTGTTGTCTGTCTTTCAGTTTCTCCATTGCCTTGTGGGGCAGAGAGATCTAAAAGAACATATGTTCATACCCTTGTGTTCTATGATATGAAAGAAATAGTGTGGAATGGGCATTTATTATGAAAACTGTAATAGCATGTGCAAGTACTCCTGCCCCAGTGCACTGTGCAAGTACTCCTGCCCCAGTGCACTGTGCATTTTACTATCAGAACTTTGAGCATGTCTCTCCTCTCTTCCTCATGCTGCTTGCTATATTAAAGATTTCATAGTAATGGAAGTGCTGGACAAATAGAAGCCTATATCTATAAACAGATTAGTAATGGATTTAGTAAAAAATATTTTTTTTGAAACTGTAGTTCTACTTGTTGATCACTTTGTGTGGTTTCTGCCATATGCTGCTGCATAAAGACAAGTAGAATTATTGAAAGGGAAGACCTGCAGGACAGTGGTACCTATTTTGTTTTGCTCAGGCAATAGCTATTTGCTGGCATGCAGTTAAGGAAAGGGCAACAAATCAGTCATCAGTTTATTACAGAAATATTTGTGCTATTAGCTTCATATAAAAACTCAAAGACCTATTCAATTTTATTTGCATATTTAAGACTAATGAAAAATGGGATTCAAAAACATGCAAGTGCAGCCTCTGTAGTGATGCCTGAACATGATGGTGTCTGAGAACCTAGTCTGAAAAAAGGGAAATCCCGTTTTCCATTTAAGAAATACAGTAAGAATATTCTAGATTTCTGACCAGAAGAATAGATTTTTGACATAATGGTGCTATCTATCTTTGAATGCAGAACGTGCATAACATCTGACCCAAAGCAACAAACAGAAACAAGGCACAGGAAAAAAGTCTTTGGAGGAATCTCCAAAGTGAAAACTGTTTGCTTGAATGGAGCAGTGTGAAGCACAGGGCAGAGGCACACGCGTACTGGCATAAGCACTATTTTCTCTTTGGACAAAGAGACTGGATTTGTAGAGTGGTTATGCTTCTCACGAAACTGAACAAAAAAGAACATAATGTACCTAAAAACAGAAACAGAAGTATACATATCCTGCAAATAAAGTGTTTTGTTTAATAAACTACTTCATCCTCTAATTGTAATCATTTCCTTGAACATGATGGAACATGGATGTTGCTTATATATTTGACACTGAAACATGAATTATTAGATAGCTGAAGTTGAAGGTAAAAATCTACTTGTATGTGAGCATAAGTAAAAGTTAGGGGCTATAGTAGTTAAGTTGAATTTCTGGTTGACAGAGAAAGCAGTGCACTTCATAGCTGAAGGCAGGTGGAGATTACAGCAGTGTGAGTATATACAGCAGTTTAAGTATAATGCTGGAGAGGACATCAGGAGCCTACTTAATCCCTTCCCTATTTTCTGATAACATCTGATTCTATAAGTAGGTGTGTTTTGTATAAAAGTAATTTTAAAACCAAACAAAGAAACTAGAACCAAATGAATAAATGCAAGGTCATCGCACACAGAGAAAAATAAAACACTAATTATCCTGTGACTGAAGATCATACTAAGTAAACCTTCATAGCTACAAGTGATGTACACAGACCCTATTCCTCTTTCGTGTAAATTGCAGAAGCTTCAGTTATGCCAAATTGAGAATACTTTTTCTTCTACTGGAGAACCGTAAACTTTGCTATATCATCAGACTTTCACAAGTTTACATTTGTGTTATCTGGGAAAAGGGTGAGGGGCAAACCTGAAGTTCCTTCTGCTCTCCTAAAGTGGCAGGTAAGATAGTGGCTACATTGGCTACGTTCTGAAAACCACTGGCAAAGGTCAACAGCAAAATGAGGTATCAATCAATTTGATTACTACTTATTTACTGAAACTTCACCCTAGGTTATCTAGGCTATGTGAAAAGGAGGATGCACTCTAACATTTGTTTTCTAGAGAAGGGTAGACCAAAGCACTAGTGAGAATGTCTCATAAGGACTGCAGCAGGCAAACAGAGTAGGAATCAGTGGTGCCATGTGCCCAGAAGTGCTTACTGTGAACAACTCTACTTGATCTATGCTGCTTGACAATAGGTAAAATAATAATTCAATGTACCTTTCTTTTGGCTTCTTGCTGAGTTTTGTGAAGAGGGGTTCTAATTAACATTTGAATTAAATAATAGCTGTTATTTCAAAATTATCTCCCAGTTGTAGAAACTGAAAACCATTAAAGATTCTAATTTTTTTTGTATTATGACTTAATCATTTATTGTTTTTATTGATGATATATCCGAATTCTTGTGTCTTGTTTTAGCCACGTTAAAGGAATTAGAAGTAAAACAATTTGACCTCAGTTTGTGCATGGTAACTGTTGGGGCTTCTGGGAAGGTTTGTAGCTTTTGGATGTGTGTGCATATCCTGCTTTCCAAAGGATCACAAAACCTTGCTTAAGAGAGACTCTTGGGTGTTTATTTCAGGGTCTCGTGAGAGAAGCCTAATGTTAAACTTTTGGTGTTTGGTAGAATGGTCTATGCTGCTTCTCCAGGAATATGGTAGCAAGGTCTAGTTGGATGTCACTTTCTTTTTTTTTTTTTTTCTTTTTGTGAGAGCATGGGGGGAGCCACCACCAAAGATCAAACTCTGTATTGTTGTGTTAAAAACGTGACATATGCATCTAATATTGATTTTAAAAAAATTCTTTGAAGAATATGGATTAATTCATTAGAGTTGATAACTACATTTCCCTAAATCTTTCCAGCCAATCCTACTTCTTGGCTAGAGAGAGGAACTGTAATTCCTTGTTGGTCTTCTGATCTAATCAAGCAGATGGTGAAATAACAGTGTTGATTAAACAAACAATTTTGTGTTTACAAACTAGGTTTTGCTACAGTTTCTTTGTAGGACCTAAACATTTGGCCCAAGTACTGTGCCTTACTGAGTTACTATAATTCAATTGAGCTGTGTTTTTCCTTGACTTTGCAAGTAGCTGAAAGCATGAACATAGCTGATTGTGGGTTACCTGATGTGCAGCATCTGAGCGAGCTGTGAGAAGGCAAATTTATGTCAGAGGTCTTTTGGACTCACTATCCAACCCCATCTGACTGCAAATAAATTTTTTTTTTTGAATTCTGTCATGCAGAGTATTCTATCTTGTAGAGCATGTTTATCCCCTGAGTCACTGATCTTGAATAATCAGAAAATAAACCTTCGTGAACTTGATTTAAATAGTTGGAATGACCTTTGTCTTTAAGGAAGCTCTCGTTTAAAGTTAATCTTTTAAATCTTTAGAATTTATTTTTCAATAGCTTAAAATCCATCATGATGGACTAAATATAAAATTGTAGGCATATGTGTGTTTATAAGTGATTCTGCAAATTTAATTCAAACCAGTTTTAATTCATTTTTTCAGTAAAAAGTATTTAATGAATCTGATGTGTTTATAGTATGCCGGCAGCAATTGGGTTGTTGGAAAGAGGCAGGTATTTCTTTGTATTATTTTCTGAGCAAAGACTGGAACTTTTTTTCAGTCTTCAAACTTTGCAGCTAAAATTAGAAACAAAAGATTCTCAAACCTTTCATTCTACATGGGAATGAAAACAGCAGCTCTTCAAATGTTGAGATTTCTGTAATCGGGAGTACGCAAGCATTTGATTGAGTCCCAGTGTTTAAAATGGGAGAAGGGAAAACCCTGGTACCCATCCTTACCCAAGGGACCCTAATGTAGTGTCAAGCAATTCTTCTGGCCCAAGGAGCTACTGCTTGTGTGACGGTGGATAGGGTCTCTTCTCCCTTCTCACCTCCCTCCTCTTTTTTTTTTTTTTTTAAATTATTATTAAAAGAAATATTTAAGTGCTTGTAAGGTAGTGGAAGGGCTGGGTTTGGTGGATTATTTGAAGATCTGTGAGGAATTGAGGAATTAAGACTGTTATTTTAACACTTTGGACAACTAAGTCATGTACAGAATCTGAGGTTAGGCATTTAAGGACATCTGCCTATAAAAATCTAAATTCTATAGGGCCTTGGGGACTAAGCAGGATGTTTGAAGGCTGCTGCTTTTCAACCTATGTACTTGAATTACTCCTAGTCCATTTTTTGATCTGGGCCTAACTACCTCATAGAACTGAGCATAAGGATCTTTCCTAAATGATGGGGAAAGAAGATTGGTTTAAGCATCTTACTTAAAACAGGTATCCCCTGTGGAGGAACTCTAATGCAAACCAGTATGTTGTGATGATTTTTTAAGTGTGCTCTAGACTGTGATAATGATGTTTATTTCAGTAAAAATATGGGTTGCAGAAGTCTGAGGTAATAACTCTGTATAACTTCCTAAGGACTCCTTATGGCTGCGCTGTCTGTCCTTACCCCAAGGTCAGTTTGTAACTGTAGATGAAATTAAAACTTACTGTAGTAGTTAGTTTTCCAAGGGCTGTTTTGCATATATATTAACTGAAAGTAAAAATTAAAGTTCTACAGAGGCATAAAAAAATAAAATATTTTATGTGAATTAAGGTTGCATAGTATTTTTAGAGCTAATATAAAGTAAAAAAGCACTACCTCTCTAACGTGGAGAATATGGCTTAATTCACCATCAAGTTCTTTGGATTCATCAGTGTGTGAAATTTCACTTTTTTTATATTTAAGAAATTACTCATTAAATTATTTCCTTCAAACTCTTTTAAGAATAGTTTTAATTACATGTAAAGATACAGACTGACTTTACAAGAGTAATATCAAGGTATGGCAGCAGGTAAGTGAAAATCTTGTTAATACTGAAACCAAAGATAAAGTTTTTAATGTATCCAGATTACAAAGAACTTTATTCAATACTAAATTTGGAAGAGAATAAAGTGTTTCAAAGCAAAGTTAATTTTTTTTTTTGTCAAAACTTCTGATGTAATACACTTCAACACTTATAAAAAATATTGAAAATGCCAGTGTATGGAGAACTTTAAAATGTTGAGGTGTTTTTTTTTTTTATTCTGATTATGAATGTACTCACACACACACTTCAAAAACTGTCAAAAAAGAAATCTTTTGAAATTAAATGCCAGTACAGTGAATGTGATTTTTTTTTTTTTTTGTGAAGCATTTTGATTTCAATAAAGCAATGTTCTCTTGTGGATAATTCTTCAGTTGTAGTTTTTTCTAACTAGCTCTAGTTTAATGTGGCTTGTGCATGTTTTATTTTGTATGACACATTTCCATTTCATCTTAGGAGCTTTATAAAGATTAAACTTTATAGAGCCCTGTTCTGCAGATACTATCCCCATTACACGGGAAGGTAAGCAAATACAGAGGAAGGTTAATTGAATTGCCCTGCTGCAGGATGTGAGCAGTGGAACTAGAACTACGATTTGGGAATGATCGTTCCCAAGTCAGTACTTTAATATAGCATAGAAGTCTTTCCTCTGGTACTGTAACCATGGAAAAAAAGAAGGGCAGAAACTACAAAGTGAGGTTCTTAAAATAAAGCTTTAAGGTACTGCTTTTCATCCTGTTAAGACTGTTTTTTTTCTTTATACATAATTTCCAATAACAGCCTTCTTTCTTTCATGCTATAGCAGGTAAGATAAATGCGGTCAACTGTGGCCAATAGGAACTTTGATGTTCATTTTTGGGGCCAGAGTTTTAGTTGATCGTGTATCTTGTTTGTGTTCTACTATGTATTTGAATTCAGTGGTCACGCGTAAGTTTTTAAAGGACTTTAGAAACTCGGCGTCATAATGAAGACCACTTTAAAACTGTTAACTAACAAAGGAGGTAGCCTTGTACTCATGGCAATGACTTTGTGGTATCGACTGTTTAAGCAAACTTTGTACACTCACTATCTGGATAAAAGTAAATGCTTGACACTCTGAAAAGCCACACAAGTGATCTGTGATACATATGGGTTGACTTCTATGAAACTAGTGTGTATAGTTTTGTAGGAGCTTTAACTCCTGTCTAGTGTTTTTGTTCCATTTATATCAGGATTGAAAGTGGAGATCTGATCATGAAGTGTATTGCATGGTTTTCTGATTTTGAAAGAATTATTTTATTAGTCTTTACTTTCTTACTCAAAATTGAGTTTTTGTGAATCAGTTACTTTATCAATCCTGTTGGACAGGTAGTGGAAACTGAGGTAAGGAATGCTGTTGTGGGATTCACTTAATGCCAGACCCCTCAAATACAAGGTTATGCAAGGAGAAAGGGGGAGCACAGAAGGGAGGTGGGCTTTGACCTTCACCTGGAAGGGATCCTCATGCATGCGCCAGCCATGGGTACAGTGCTGTCTGTCAGGGAGCCCGTTTAAGAGCAGCCTTTGGGCTTTCAGGGAGGGAAAAACTTGTTAGTGGTTGAGAAAAGAATGTGCTCAATATCTGCTTTCTCCCTGTATTTTTGGAGCTGCGCAGTGCTCCATTTCTCTCTCTGCTGGCAAGAAGAAAGTCAATAGGTATGTTGTACCCTTTTGCAGGAACTATTCATTTGTAATTATGTATTTTGGCCTCATTATCCTGAGTCTTTAACACAAATGTGTTTATGGAAGATTTAAGACTTTTCTGTGGTAGTGGAGGGGGAACAATCTCTTCAGGAGCGTGTTTTAACAAGAAGCATTTATTTATTTATTTATTTAGGGTCAAAGCAAATGTCCAACTCCTTCTTTACTTTTTTTTTCTGGGACTGTGTTTTTAAGTTACTGTAGCTTGGTTTTAAACTGCATGTCAAAAAATGATTTACCACAGCATCTGTAAAATGTTCTTGGGACCTTGGCAAATGCTTCATAGTTTCGGTCCATGTCCAGATACTGGGTCCAATCCCAAGAATAGTTTTCTGATAAATGGATGACAATTGCTGGCAGGTAAGCCTGCAAAGGGGAAAAAAGAGTTCAGGATGAATTGGTGGGTTTGTGTGTGTTTTTTGTTTTGCTTTTATTTTATTTTATTGTTTTGTTTGTTTGTTTTTTTGTGTTTTTTTTTTTCTTTTGTTGTTGTTGTTCTTGTTTTTCGTAGCTTTTTTTTTTTGAGAAGTGTCTTTTCAGTAGTTATTATTTTGGGACAGTTGCCAGAGCTCCTGTTGAAGATAAACTTGCTTACTTGAGACTATAGTTTTAATGCAGAAGCAAAGTTTATATGCTTCCTTTTTTGAGCTGAAACTTTTAGAAATATAACAAACCTGTGATACTTTGATCTTTTCAATAAAAAACTGGAGACACAACAGATTACAAATGCATTTGATTACTGTGTGAGTATGATAAAGTAGGCTGATTTGTTTCCATGAAAGGGAGGTATCCAGAGCTCCTTGCCTTGCATCCTAGGGAAAAATAAGGAAAACGGCTTTCTATACAAACATGGGAACTGTAGGTACTAGAGAATGAGGGAATGTACTTTGCCATTGACAAGCTGCAAGTTTAGGATCTAATTAACCCTATGATAGGGTGTTTGTCTACATCTGCAATTACTGTCTAGTCCCATTGTCTCTTGAAAGCTGTTGGTTTTTTTGTGTGCAAAGGTTTGCAATGTCTGCAACCAGGAGCAGTTCTGTTATTTTCTGGCAATGAGAATACCAGACTATATTTTTTTTTTTTCTAGTTTTGCATGTGTCTGTGACAATGATGCACTATACCAGTTGAATGCTTGCTGTTAAGGATACAGGAAAACAAAAGTTACTGAGATACTATGAAATACTCTAGGAAGTATTAACTGTTAAAATCAGTTTATTGAAACTCAACAGATTATTCCTAACAAGTGCTGTTGTACTGTGTTTTGAGGACTGTAGTAAAGCTGGGCCACCACATAAGACCACAGCTATTAGGCCCTTCTGATACCTTGTAATACTGGTAACTTTTTCAGCTCTCTAAAAGCCACCTCTGATGTCAGCTGTACTTCACTAGTTTTTGAGAAGCTTCAAGTAAAGGATTAGTAGAGCGATTTCCTACTCTCCTGCAATATGGTTTATTGAAGGAGGTGGGGACATCCTAGGTGTTCCTTGCTAGCCATGTCTGGAGTAAAGGCAAGCTCTACTGTTGGTTGTCCTGGGCACTTCAAGCTAAAGTTGTACTACAGCACCTTCTGTACGTTGATCTCTTTGTTAATTGACTCTGGTATTCTATTTGTGAAATAACACTTGGGAGATATGCTGCTCTGTAGTTAAAACTGTGTCCTCATAGATCTGGAAAAGATGTAAATGTTGGAGGATGGAAGCTTTCATTTCCTTCTGCAAGTCCCAAGAGAAGGCAGAGGCACTGATTTTGCTTGTGGTTACCTGCCTGGCCTTTGAGCTCAGCCCCAGTTGGAGACTGCTGCAGGATGCCTAAGTAGCAGGGAGAAGCTGGAGTATGGGGAAATCCACCAGACAGATGGTCCTTTTCTCCATCTGCCCACCACTGCTGCAGCCATAATTTTTACTAGCCAAGCATTCCCATGGCTTTGATTAGTTGACTGTGTCTCCTGTAACCAAGAGGGATTGAGTTACTCCCAACATTTTGGGCAGCCAGTTTTCTCTCCCCCACCCCAAGCTGCTATCAATGGTTCCATGATATGGAAGCATCTTCAGGTACATCCAGAGTAGGATAGGACAAACCTGGGGAGAGAGAAATGCTCTGAGCCTAGTGGGAAGGGTGGAAGGGAGGGCAACACCAATACACGAGCCCCTGCCTAGTACAGTGTTGCCTGTTGTCAGTCTCCAGGCTGGAACTTAGGAAATAATACAGAAAGTCGAAGGGTTTGGGCATTTTCATTCATAGTGGGGTCTGTTGGACTGCAGTGCTCACTCTCTGGTTCCTTGGAGAAAACTCCCTTTTGGCTGACCCTTGTGCCTTTGTCATGGGATGTGTGGGCAGACGTCTGGGTGGAGTGCCTGGAGGAGCAGAGCAGTTTGGATTGGTGATCTCACCTGAGATGTGTTTACTAAGCAGACTGGTCATGGCAAGTGGTTCGTGGTTCCCTTCCTGCTCATGACACCTGGCAGCAGATAGCAGGGCAGCTTCCTGACCCATCAGCTACCCATCAGCTTAGCCTTCCTCTGCCCAGGCAGCGTGTATGCCCCCTCACCTGTGGTGGTTGCCTTCTTGGTGTGATGGTTGATGTAGCTGTTTGCTGCTTTGCTTTGCCTGACCATCCCAAATTAACCTAGCTGGTCCAAGGTCTCAGTGCCCTGAAAAGGGCCTGGTCCACAGGTGGGCTTCGCTCTGAAGTGTGCAGGAGAAAGCCCAGCAGAGCAGGAGGAAGTCCTCTGACCTGCAGGTTCACCCAGGAGGAGGAGAAATTAAAAACCACAAGCCAGCAGTTTTGAATCCTGGTTGTACTGGATGGCATTTCCCATCTCGCCTACATTGCTCTGTGTCTTCAGGTCACCATATGTGTGGCAGATCTCCCTCTGTGTCAGAGTAGAGGCTGCAGGGCATGACTGTCCTTTTTACAGGCAGCAGAACCAACCCAGAATGAACTCTGCAGCTCTTCTGTTTAAGAGCTGAGGTCTGATGTGTCTGAATAATAAATCCCAAGAAGAGTTTCATGTACTTGAATGAGAAACACCTGGACATCTTCATCCCTCCCTCCCCCAGCATAATCCTTTTGGACATGTACTTTTCCTTTCTGTTTCTCCTATCTTTTTTCTTTTCTATATTTTTTTTTTGCTACTTTGCATTTGATTTTAACACAAGAGTTCTGTTTATTATAAGTTTGTTACCATAGAAGTATAAACTGAAAAGGAGCAATGATGACTTAGCGTAATATGTTATATTAAATAAACTTATCCTGTTAACACTGCGTGCAAGGCTTTATTTGCATTACAATAAGCTGGTTTCTGCTGCATTTACAATACTGCTATACAAATAAATTAAGGGATCTCATGACATTATGATTTGCTTTCCATACAAACTGAAAAATGGTAATATTTTTAAGCATATTTGCTTGAAGTGGTTGCTTTAAATTTTCTGTTGTGGTACCAACAAACCTACCATCTAAGAATAGATGGAAGTCAGTGTTATCTTCTTGTTCTGATACTTAAAGGATAGGCAAATATTAAATATCATATTTAAAATTCCATGCTATTGCAAACAATATTGAATAAAGTTTTAAAAACCATTCCTGTCCTGCAATAACAGATGAACAGTCACAAACTGAAATAAATCAGAGCCAGTAAAATCACACACACGTTTGACTATTTGATCTTCTGTGTTGTACAGATGTAGTCTTTCAGAATTCAGTGAATTTATGCTTCAGCTTTGGTTTAGCCGAACAGGTGCTGCTGAGTGAATATTTTGACCTGTAATCTTGGCAGTGGTCGTGGTGGTGGTGATAGATAAGCTGTGAAGGAAAAACTGAGTCTGAACTTCCAGTTTCAGGATAATATGCAGGGATGATAAATTGTGGGGTGAGGGCAGGGAAGAAGTATTTCTGTTTAGATAAAGGAGCAGGTGTTGTCTGCACTTCAGGTACAAAGGCAGTGGAATGTCACAGTCTGGTCTTTTTTTATAATATTTTCATTAAGATACATACTTCCACCATGATATGCATGTAACTGCTTCTGGGAACATCTGTTCGTTTTGTTTGGTTTGTTTTCTTTTGTTTAAAGTGTCTAATACAATTTCATTTCATATAAGGATAGAACTGGTAGAATTAATTTGAAATATTTTGGTGTAAGCATTCGGGGTTAGGCTCTTTCTACTCTTTTTCAGTAAAAGCTGTCTGACAAAACACAGGGTAACTTTTTTTGTAAACATTGCCTCCTTTGGTTGCTCACCCTGGTGCAATTCCCATTCATTAGGAGCTGTCAGCTCGTGCCCTGGGAGGAGAGGGATGCTACTCTTGCA
Organism: Chloroceryle amazona; assembly: GCA_027560015.1. Lineage (NCBI taxonomy): Eukaryota > Metazoa > Chordata > Aves > Coraciiformes > Cerylidae > Chloroceryle > Chloroceryle amazona. Next base: position 101,086 of record JANHFX010004791.1, on the reverse strand, counting down.
CACATGTGACTCCTTTCCTGTGGAAGACACAGCATGACAGTCCCCCTGTGAGGGCACATGTCACCGAATTCAACGAATTTTCAAATTATAACCTATCTAGGTAAAACATTCAGAGGATTTGTAGTTAGTTATCTGATAAATTAAAAATATATTTGTAAGTAATGCAAAACTTTACCTTCAGAAGCTCCCTTGGTTGCAGAAAACGATAGATATCTGCCTTCCATGATGGTACTAAGCATTCATACTTTTATTACTAATACACATCAGAGTACAAGAGAAATGCCAGCTCTGCTATGCTTAGTTGGCATCTGTGGTGTGATGCCAGTGGTTTCAAGGTCCTGTGAGCTGTTCAGTCTCTTTTCAAAGAATTTCCTCCAGTGTTCAAGTTTGATTTAGTGCCTTGCAGAAGGCACAAAGTAGGCCGTGGAAACTAAGTGTTGGTATTTGAAAAAACTCTAGATATTACTACAGTTTTAAATAATTGGGGTAGTGGGAGCAGGATGGGTACTACTGCCTGCTAGCAGACCGCTGTGAAAATGTTACTCTTTATTAACTATTCGCTTACATTTTTCTTCTCTTATTTTTCATATTTTTCCTGTTGTTTTCCTGGAGCAGGAAAATCTTTAGAGGACCCTATTACCAAAATACAATTTGTACGTCTCAGTGTGTGTCTGGTTTTGTAAGAAACTTTCTTTTTATCTAGAGGCATATTGTATTACAATTGTCAACAAACATTAGGCAAGACAGTTCACCTAGATTTTTCTTTTTTATGTTTTATTGTTCTTAAAAAGTCACCTTTCCATTTGCAATACTGGATCTACTGGTCAGCAACACAGGTCACGGTCAAGGACCTCTAGACTGGAGGCAGCCTGGGGTTCAGTGACCGTGCACTGGAGGAATTTGCATTACCAAGGGTCACAAATCAGTCAAGGAGTATAGCCAGGACCCTGAATTTCAGAAAGGCAAACTTCCAGCTCTTCAAGGAGTTAGTTAACAGGACACCC
>JANHFX010004791.1:66172-90422 GCA_027560015.1 Chloroceryle amazona | reverse complement strand
TATGTTTAGTTTGGAGAAGAGGAGGCTGAGGGGGGACCTCATTGCCCTCTACAACTACCTGAAAGGAGGTTGCAGAGAGGTGGGGGTTGGCATCTTCTCCTTAGTAACTACTGACAGAACCACAGGAAATGGTCTGAAGTTGTGGCGGGGGGGTTAGATTGGATATTAGGAAGAAACTCTTTACAGAAAGAGTGGTGAGGCACTGGAAAAACCTGCCCAGGAAGGTGGTTGAGTCACCATCCTTGGAGGTATTTAAGAAACGGGTAGACCTGGTGCTTCAGGACATGCTCTAGTGGCAGCCATATAGGGGGTTATTTTGTGTTTTTGAAGTCATGTTTGATCAGGGTACTTAGGTGGGGTTTTTTTGTTATGTGTATGGTTGGACTCGAGGATCTAGGAGGTCCTTTCCAACCATGAATATTCTGTCACCATTTGGGAGTTTTGCTGAAAGAGTATATTCATGTACTGAATCTTGTGTCTTTTAAAATCTCCATTGGAGTCCATTGTGAGGCAGAATTAAAATAGTTTTGGCAGTCTTAGTCTAGTCTTTTCTTGAATTTCTGTCCCATAATATAGCATAATGCAGAATAATTGTCCTTTTCTGCTTCAGCTGGTTTGAATGTCAGGGATACTGCAGGTCAAGACTGAAGTATATAAAAGCTTGCTCAGCACATCACTACTGTTTGTCTTGCAACATTAAATTTGTCTTAATATATTTCTTGAGATCATTTAAAGGAAAAAGAAAACATTAAACTAAAATCTTCATGAGGAGAAACACAGGCACAAATGATCCCATCACATAAATCTCTAGAAACAGCATTTTCATTGATCTTTCCTTGGTTTCTAGTATGTATTCATCTTCCTGGACTGGATCTTTATAACTGTTAAACTCGATAACTCATTTTGGTCATTACTTGGCTTATTAATGATTTCATTCTTTCACACTGGCTCATGTTATTCAGGACTTATATAAGTATGAAATATAGATACATTCTTATAATATGAAATGTGATCCTTGCCTTTAATTACTGTCTGTTTTGCAATGCAGTAGTCTTGTTTGAATGCTATTGTCTTGGGTAAATGTAAGATAATTAGTCTTTATTGACAATTCATTTAGTTTTACAGCTTTATTATGCACTTCTATGTAATGAACCAGTTAAGCGTGACTTGTGTTATCTGAACTCAGAAAGCAAAGCAGAACAACCTTTTATTTGTTGGTGACTGATCCTGATGCTTTCTCACTGCTATACTGTGCTTGCAAGATGGTTTTCTACTGATGCAAAGTATAATTATACCTGAAATATACCAGATATCAGAAAATGTTGAAGGCCACTGCAGTTGTTAGCGATGCAGACATTGAAATCTCAATAACATTCACTAGTATCTACTAATTTACAAAGAGAGAAAATAAAGAGCCAAGAGGGTAGATGGCATCTTCCAGATCCTTCTGTAAGTGTAGCTGATAACCACCCCCACATACGCTGGTGAGGTGATTATCAAAGGAGGAAACGTTATAAACAGTGTGACAGTGTAAATTACACAGGTTGTCTTCCCATTTAAAATACACAGGAAGAAAGTGACACCTGTGCGGGGGACACACTTTTAAAAGCTTTTCTGTTATATCTTACATGACAGTGTCTAATTAGTGTTCGTTCTTGAGTGTATGTTCTCTTTAGCTTTTGTTGAAGTGTGGATTTGGGATTTTTGAAAGGGGGAGAGGATTGGATTTGGATTATATTTTCCCTAGTAAACTCCAGAGACTGCCTATGCAATTCAAAAATTTCAGTAGCTGAAAGGTAAGACTATTTTATTTTCTTCTGTCATATAAGCCACTAAAGATTTTTATTACTTCTATGTCCCAAATTATCCTTGTTACTCCAAGTAAGTATATTTATATGACTATATAGAAATTAAATGTGAGTTTCTCCATAATGAATTGTACTCGGTGACAAATATATTTCTCTGACAAAGGTCCAGATGCCATCAAAAGAATGATCTAAATGGTTGACTGTAGTTGATTATTAATGTTATGGTCATTAATAAAGTGTTATTCAAGAAGGGTAGTGTTAAATGGCTTTCTGGCCATAAACTTTATTTTCTGGATTTATTTTTCTCTTATCACTAAATGAGGTATTTGAAAGGACCTATGCTATGACTGGCAACCTTAAGTTTTCTTTAACAAGACCTTTGCTTGCTGTTTTCGCATTTAGTGAGAAAGAAAAAAAAAATCATATTAGCAGTTGAGTTGGCAGCTGTGATAATTGTTTTTAATATACAGTTTCTAAGGACAAGTAAAGGGTGATCTGTGACTAAATAACTCTATTCCTTTATTTGTAATAATAGCGGTCATTCATGGAAGTATAGAGAATATTTTATGATAGAGCTGATCAGAAAACAAATCACACTTGGAGCATATTTTAAATGACATTGATTATTCTAACATTAAGCAAAGGAAGGCCCAGTGTATGTCATGCAGTTGACCCTTTTCCCCTCCTCAAACTACAACCCAGCTCTTGTCTCTTTAAGGAAGTCACTGACATTTTAGAACAGCTTTTATAAAGCTAATGTGAATAACTGTCTTTTTGGTTACAAAAAAAGCAACAGAAAAGGAAGGATGTGTTAAGAAAACTGCCACAGATTAAGTAATTGTCGTCTTTTCATAATATAATTCTGTAACTTGGGCTCAGTTCCTTCCTCTGCCTGAAAGGTATTTCCTCCCTGGGACAGTGCAGGGGCTGCAAGGCTATAGGAAATTTAGGTGGTTTTAAATGTTGATTACAGTTGGCAGTCCTCTTAATTTCTGCAGGTCATACTGTTCCCATTATTCCACTCTTTGCAAGGGAGAGGGTGGGGATGGGGAGAGAAAAAGAGGGGAAAAAAAAAAAAGTATGGGTATGCAAGTGGAAGGAGCGGTTCCAATAATGTTTGTGCAGGTGTCTTGTGTCTCCTGTGATGGTGAGAGGAGCCTGGATGCTCTCAAAGAGACTATTCCTTATCCCTCTTTCCCGGTGTCAGCACACGTGTTACAGCAAAGGTGCACAGGGTGGGTTGGCAGGCAGCCCCTCTCTGGTTCCTGCCACCATATGACCACATTTCATGATCTCTCCCACAATTTTATTTTATCTATTTTAATCCCTTTTGCTGCCCTCAGCCCTTTAATCTTTAATTCTTATCTGATGGAATTTGCCATTTTTCATTTGGGCTTTTATTGGAAATATTTTTTTCCATTCAGAGGGCTGCTTGGGTTTAGTTCTATCCTGGCTTAGGTTCTGCCAGACCATCGTTCAGTGGTGTTGGCTGCTAGGGATTCTTGACCACCCCTACTATTATAGATAGGACTGACATGGTGTCTATTGCCTGTTCTGTCTGCAGGTTATCTCTGTGTCCTGAGGATTACAGAATAATAGAATATTAGGGGTTAGAAGGGACCTCTAGAGATCATCAAGTCCAACTCCCCTGACAGAGGAGGAACACCTAGGGCAGGCCACACAGGGATGCATCCAGGTGGGTTTTGAAAATCTCCAGACAAGGACACTCCACAACCTCTCTGGGCATCCTGTTCCAGTTCCCCTTATCACCCTTATGGTAACGAAGTTTCTGCTCATGTTGAGATGGAACCTTCTGTGCTCAAATTTATAACCTTTATTCCTTGTCCTATTACTGGACACTACAGAAAAGAGATTGGCTCCTTCTATTTAACACCCACCTGCCAGATATTTATAGACATTACTAAGATCCCCTCTCAGTTTTCTCCTCTCGAGAGTAAACAGCCCCACTTCTCTCAGCCTTTCTTCATAGAGGAGATGCTCAAGTCCCTTAATCGTCCTTGTAGCAGCCCTGGCCTGGAGGAAGCCATCCAGTTGTGGTATAAGACAGACATAGAGGTATTGGAGAGGGTACAGAGAAGAGCAACAAGACTGGTTAGGGGATTGGAGAACATGTCCTTTGAGGAGAGGCTGAGGGAATTGGGTTTGTCTAGTCTGGAGAAGAGGAGGCTGAGAGGTCACCTTATTGCTCTCTACAACTACCTGAAAGGAGGTTGTAGCGATGCAGGTACTGGCCTCTTCTCCCTCATGACTAATGACAGGACAAAAGGAAATGGCCACAAGTTGCACCAAGGGAAGTTTGGATTGGATATGAGGAAAAATTTCTTTCATGAAAGAGTAGTTAAAGAGTGGAATGGATTGCCCAGGGAGGTGGTGGAGCACCATCCCCGGAGGTATTCAAAAAGCGAGTAGATGTGGCACACACATAGATATGGCATTGTCTAGTGACCATAGAATTGTTGGGTAAAAGGTTGGACTTGATGATCCTGGAGGTCTTTTCCTACCTTGCTGATTCTATGATTCGATGATTTTCATATCCCAGGGGTTATACACTGAGTTTCCTTTAAAGGTGTCCGAAGGCAGGACTATATTCCAGACTTTGTGCATTTGAAAGATGTTAACTGGATTTGTCAGTCATAAGAAATACTGCTCAGTCTGCAGTAGCAACATCACTGCGGTAGATAATGCCTAGGAAAAAATGGCCCAAGTGATTGAAGGCAAATGATTGTCAGAAACTTACAAAGAAGGAAAGGGAAGAAAAAAGAAGGGGGGGAGCATATATTTAGACTACAATAATATAAATTTGGACTGCAGCATGTGGATACATTCCTTCAGACAGCTGGGGTGGATACATTTTTTTATTTTGAAAGAGATACCACAGCCAAAAATGGGAATAATTACTTTTTATGGGAAAAAGAAAGAGAATAGCCCTATCACTTCTGAAACTGTGGGCTATTTGAAAGAAAATTTGTGAGCAGTGGTATCAGGTGCTGATTGAGGAGCTGAATGAACTCTGTCCCATCTCCCTCTGGAGAAGCAGCATCCTGCTACCCAATCAGTTCCTGTAAACTGGCTGTCTCTCACGGAGATGGCCTGAAATCAGCTGTCTTGTATTCTGCTGGGAACTGGGGAAGTAGGAAGGAGCTGGTGATCTGGATGAATTTCCTTCCTCAGTGGCTTCCTGCAAGAGTTCAAAACTTTCTGTTCCAGTACATGCAAAATGTAGTGACCAGTCCTCACCCATGGAGCACAAATGTGCAAACAGTAATCCTGAAAATAGTGCTGCTGCTTCTGTGTAGTAGGGATCATTTCATTGGTTTTGAGTTAAACATTTTTTTCCTCTACTTTTTTTTGTGCTTCTATTTCTGTTCACAGTGACGTATACTGCTGAAAGTAAAAATGGAGAATGTCCCCCTCCATTCTACTTTATTTGTATGTAATGCCTCATGAATATAATTTCCCAGTGAAATTTCTTTCCAAATTTTGACTTGAAAACACATTTCTTCTTTGCCTTTCATCTTAATACTTCTTCCTAGCTTTTATGTTTTACTTACTTCTATAATTTTATTATTTAACACCTGAGATCATGCTAGAATACAGTTTCTGAGAAGCCCACTATTTAGGCATGAACACTCATTAAAGCTTGTTAGAAATTTTCTGAGAACGGACAAAGAGCAAATATATTTTGAAAGTGGAAATGGATTGAGCCTAAACACTTAGTTTTAAATGCCTGGGTTTAGAGAACATTGCCAGTTTGAGGGGAGGAGTCTGATGAGAACTCAGCACTGTCAGTATCTGTAGCTTTCTTTAGCTAGACAAAAGCAAAGTTGGGGGGGAAAGGCATAATTTTATTATTAAACAGTCAATAATGGCAAAGAGAGAAAAAGAAATCACCATTTCTATGTCCTCGCTCCTGGTTCCTCAAAAATACCATAAAACCCATGAGAAATCCATTCATGGTTCACATTTCCATGGACCTGTCTCCCTCACACCAAATAGCTCAAGTGACTCATTCTAATTTTTTATATGCAAAGCAACTCATAAATGAAACAGAAGAGAGAAGTGAACATTTTAATACAGATTAGTATTTGGCATTGAGCCCATATTCCTGAAAGCACCATTTGCCCAATCCCTCTGGGATCAATGGTTGGTACCAGCCTAAAGCAGAGGCAAAATATCAGATTAGTCCCATGATTCTCCTGAAGGAATTTTGGCTTTACAGCTTGCTGAATTTCTTTCTTAGAGTTATTGTATATCAGAACAGATCAGTGTTCATTTTAAATGGATCCTTTGCTTCCAGAAAATGCCAGCAAATAGTGTTTTTTCTATTTATCCAGATATTTTTTGCCTTGATTGCTAATCATCAGTACTAAATAGAAAGGGAAAAAAAAAAAAAAGGCAAAAAACCTCATTTACAACATTTACAATACCTGCTTAGAATATAGTTGTAGAAAATGAAACCTGACTTCTTAAAGGCACTTAGTAAAAATATTGTTGTAGTCCTCCCTAAGAAATGACTTTCTGTCACACTCCTGGAATGTCTGTAAGCAGTGTTCTGCCATGTGAAAGGAGCTGTGTTAAGCAGTGTAGCCTTGTCACATGTGTGTTCTTCTCGGGTTAATTCTGCTTCTCAGTAGTACTAACTGGACTGTTGAACTAATATTAACTAAACTACCTTCTTCACATCAGTGACCTGGCACTTTTGATTAGACTCAATTTCAGTGGTTTTGGACCTTTGGATCTCTATACAGTGCAGGATATTTTCCAGTTACCATCCTGTGAGAAATAATTAAGTGTTCAAGATTGTTCTCTGTATTTTTTTTTTTCTATTGTTAAGAGTATGGCCATGTATATCAGTGGGTTTTTGAAAGATGCAACAGTATTGTGTCCTGGACAGTAAAACAAGCAAAGCCCCCTTAGTAATTATACCTTTCCTAGGTTTTTTTTTCTTCTATGTTTCTTGCTGTCTTCTTCAAATCCTGCTTGAAAATGTATCTTTTTGACGAGTATGAGAAGCACCTGAGGGGCTGTCAGTCAAGTGAGATTTTTTCATCTGACAGAAGAGATTAACAAGGGAAATTCAAATATTTTGTTCTCTGTATGTATTACATCTTCTAGGAAATGTGTAATTATATTTTTGATTGGATAAAGCCACTACCTTTATGATGAAGAACCTGAGCCAAGAGACCAAAGACTAAAACTATCCTTGTCAAGAAGATCCACTGTGAAAACGTAATTTTGTATGGCTTTGGGCCAACTTCCTTAATAAACTAGACTAAAACGTAGAGCTGCTGCTCTGCAATGTCAATTCTTTCAAGATTCTTATTCATGCTTTAGGTTTAATCAGATTTGCCTTCTAGCCATAACTTCAGATGAAAAACCCATCTTCCTTTCTCAAAATTTACATTTCATTTTAGTCCTTAACATTTATAAGTTTCAGGACAGTTCCAACTGGCAGGATTTAATGTTGTGGTTCAGCTCAGAAAAATACATCCAGGACTTACCTATCTGATAAACTGCTGCTTAGATACTGAAAAAGTTCCCTACTTAACTAAGACATATGCAAATGTTTATCAACTACATGACACCCCACTGATGCCATAACATGACTTTCTACTCACAGCACCTAGCAGCATATCCCTTATAACTGGTGTGTGATTAGTGTAGGCTGCTTAATAATCACTTGTCAGCATGCCAGTTGGGGGAATTGTGATCAGATGTCATGATAATCTTCATATGCTGTCAAATTGTGTGGTCAGAGAATGCTGCTCCTCAGAATTTCCTTCTCTGTCAAAGTTGTTCAGGAACAGCCTCTCTGCAGGAACAGAGGAAATCTGCTGATCATTCCTATTATGGCTTTGTAGTGAGCAAAGAACACCCTCTGAATGTGAAGCAAAACATAGGTAAATTGGAGATACTAGAGGAAAAGTATTTTAGGTGTCTTCAATGTCGTGAGGATAAGAGCTGTATATTCTAGTTTGGCAGCAAGTATAAGGAAGAGTGATTTGAAGTAAGATAAATATTTTCCTAAAAGTAACAGAGGCTTGGTATCACCCCATGCTCATGCCAAAGAATCCTTCATCCTAAAGGTTGTCTTGGAGGAACACTGATAATGCAGAGGCTCATCCTCTGTACTGTCATTCTTTAGGAAGGTACATGATGAAGACCCTGATAGTTTAAACCAGGCCATAAAAAAGAGTGGTAGATCATAAATCTGTCTTTCTAAATGCAGTATTAAGGGCACACCGATGTACGGCATATAGCATTATTGAATGGTTCTGCTCATAAATGCAAATCTTGATTACGATTTCAGCAGCTTTGTCATTTTAGACATTAGCTTCTGCCTCTTTGATGCAGCCAGATAATTTGAATTATACCATTAGCAGGAGAAAATGTTTTCGTGCCAAAAACCTCTTGCCGAGAAGCATCTCTTTTATCTTAGTGCTGTTCTGTGTGACATTTCTTTATATATTTCTGTTGAATCTCTCTAACTTTCTACCTTCATAATGGCATACCACTTAATTAATCTAGCTGCCTGAGTACAAACAGAACACCAATGATGGATAGAATCTCTATGGAAGTTAAAAATATTTTTACCATAACTGATTAAAGCATCTACTTAAGTTCAGGTTAATTGTAAGTGGAATGCGGGTGAGAAGGGCTGTGGTAACTGGTTTGGCTTATAGGATGGAATGAAATTATCCTGTTTCAGAAAAGAGTAGTTGCTGTAAAGACTACTGTTTGGGGCAATTTAGGGAATTTTTGTTCTGAATTTCTTTTGGATAGGGAGAGGAAAATTTTTGAAATACTTTATTTCCCTGCAGTATAGATGCACATTATTAAAAGGTCTAAAGCTGCTGAAATAATCAGTAAAAAATGATGTATAAATTCAGTCTTCACATTGGCAAGTGGATGTAATTGAGCAAGCTTCACCTCTTCAAGTCCATTTCTGCTAAGTTAAATCTTTCAGCGCTACCTAGAGCTTCCTTTGTTCAGTACAGCAAGGGCTGGGCCATTGTGGTATCTTCAAGAGCCGCTCTTCAAAAAAAAAAATAAAAAAATTCACAGTTCCTTTGAGTACTTATGCTGTGGAACTTTTTTTTGTGTGATGACTTGACTTAAAAATTATTTGATGGTTATTTCATCTAACCGTAGGTCATTACTGATCTGACTTAATTTTGAAAACAATAAGTTCAGTAAAGAGTAGTACAGTATTTCATAATTGATCTCTAAAGCTATTCAATGTCAAAGTGTTGGTTCTTTGGTTTTGATGTTTTTATCTTTTTTTTGTGTTTGTTTTAATATATGACTATTAACATTTATCAGAATACTGAAAGAGAAAAATTCTGTTGTGGAAATTTCTTTAGTTACAGTCTTATGATGGATAGCAGGATCCATGTTATGTGCATACCTGAACCTAAGGTTCATCAGATGGTGGTAATTTTTTTTTTTAATGAGAAGAAAAGAAAAACAAAAGAAATATTGCTTTTATTGTTTCTATGAATTTGCCCAAAACAGCAGTACTTATTTCCACATAACTACTTTTAAGAGGCTCTTCTTTATTTAAAATAACATTTATTTTTAAAAGACTGGTAAGTATTAGACTTTGTTAACACGTGGCATATTTTCCATCTCCTTGCTGTAGTAAACTACTGTAGTAATACTGTTTAGTGTTTAGCCTTTGCTCTGCTTGAATTAATATAACTATTTTGAAAGGCTTGATGAGTCCTTTCATCCAAATTGCTGTTCAAAGGTAGCTCATAAATCTTAAAGTAGCAATTGTTCATGCGCCAGGACAATTAAGTATAATTAATTTTCAAGAATCTATCCCTGTGTTTCAGTTAAGCCTATTGCCTATTGAATTTAAACTGTAAAGTTTCTGAAAAGACCTGCATACTGAAAGAAGGCAATCCTTCTTTAACTGTCAGAAAGGAAACAGATCATTGAATCACAATCATAAGCATTGTGGGGCTTTACAGAAGCATGTTTTGCTGTCATTAATAAAGAGTCAAGTTGAGCACTAGTTGCAGTGTTATAAATGTCATGAAACAATACTTGTAGCAGGCTGACAAAGCTGAAAAGACATAATAAAATTCAAGTAAAAAAAAAAAAACAAAAAACACCCCAAACCAACCAGCCAACAACAAAAATATTCATTTTTGAATATTCAAAATATTCATGTTCATCTGTATGGCTTTTTGGAGGGTTGTTTTTATTTATTATTTTTTTTTCTTCAAGGAACAGAATTTTGACTTTGCAAAGTAAGTTGTCTACAATAATTGGTTATATTTTAAAACTTGTTTAGGGACTTTGAGACTCCATGCAGCTCGAAGGAGGCCAGCCATCTTACAAATATCTGGCTGCTTAGATGGATTAACAAATAGTAAATTTTAAATGCTGTGCTTCAATACTAGTAGGTAGATTCTTTGTTTACATAATTCAACATTGATAAAATCTACTAACAGGTAAAGAGCTAAAACCTGCTGTTATCCAGGCTACATATTTGAATTTCTATGAATTTTGACCTTAATAAAGTAAAACTTGACTTGTTAATGACTCATGCATATTATTTCTGTCATTAAGGTATCTGCTTTTGGTCCCATGCCCTTTCCCTGTTTCACAAAAGAAATCGTGCAGCAGGATTTGTGCAGTGGTATTTTCAGATTTTCTCCTCTCTACAGAGAAATGACTTAGAAGTCAACAAACACAATGCCAGGCATCTAGCTCCTGTTCAAATGTAGCTAAAAGAAAATAAATAATAAAGCTAATTTGATTCTATGACTATCAGTTTCTTTAAACAACAGAAGAAAATCTTTTGCTTCTTGCATGGCTTTAGCATTTGTCTTCTGATGAAATTAAACATTTTGTTCTGTTTCAATATTTCAGTCCTTTTATTCATCTCTAGCTGCATAAGCATCAGTGTTTCTGATCAGTGGTGAGGTTTTAATGCACATTCGCTGTCAGTCCCTACTTACTGCCTACTTATTACCTGGTTTTTGCAAGCATGAACTGGCTCCTTCTCAGAGGAAATTAAATAAGTCTCATTTCAGATCCACACCAACGGAGTTTGTTCTAGTCTCTTTTCTGCGTAGGGTAATTACATGATTTGGATTATAAAATGTTTGAAATCTTAAATCTGTCTTAGCATAATTTTTAAGGCAGGCAAAACACAAAACATAGTTAATTGTGTTTCATAAATTTCTTTTTTCTGCCTTTGGAATTTTGTTTTAAAATTAATTATGGGTTTTTTTTCCTCCGCTTTGGCAGTTTTATCTTGTGGTTCTTGCAGCATTTGCCTAGTACTGAGCTTTGAGGTATTCCCTCTATGTGGATAGCGCTTCTAAAGAGAAGAAAGTTTTCTTTAAAATTCACAATGGTATAAGCAACTATTTTTTTTTTAAATATATGTATATGTAATTAGGGTGTTGTTTGAAAATATTCTAAAGGAAAAGTAATTTTTTTATGCCTATATACTTTTAAAATTGGAAACTGAAGTTCAATTTATACTAGTTCAGAAATGATATACATATTCTTTTTTGTGGGCGTTTGATTAGGCATAAAGCATATGTAAACTTGAAAATTAATTGGTACGCTAATTAGAAGCATAATGATAACACAGCTGTAAAAGAAATCCTTGAAGAAGATACTTCAAACATCTTTCTTTCTGTTGGTTTATGAAAGCAAATGAAATATGCTGCAGTATTATCCTCAACACTTAATATCTCTAACGGACTATTAATTTAAACTTGTTTAAGAACTAGTATGGAGGAAACATAAGGATTGGGCTACCCCAAAGAGAGAGGATGTGAAGATCCATCATGGTGGATCAGAAATGAATCAGCAGTTTGCTATTTAAAGGCAAATGTCTGATGTATTTTACAGCTTTCAAATGCTTGGAACTGATGATATAAATGTAAGGGATTATTGCTAACACTGGTTGACAACAAAAATAATTGCTTTTAAGAAAGAGCTTTCAAAATCTTGTTTTTTTTCCAATGAGGGGGGAAAAAAAAAAGTCTTTATAAAAGAGAAGATGGATGGGCTTACTCCCTTCTCCCTCCTCCCTCTCCCCTTTGCTAGTGCTGTGGGGTGCAGGATGTTGGTTGGGACATCCAGCTTCAGTGAAGTCCTTATTCTGGGCTTTGTGTGGCAAGTCTCTCCCCTGCTTTGCAGGTCTACATTTGCTGTCTTTTGAGGAACATTCTTCATGCAAATATGAGTACAGTGATGCTTTCTAGTGAAGAATAAAAGAATTCAAAAGTTTCCTCTTAACCTTAGTGTATTCAGTCATGTGCTTCCTGTCCCAGACCACGTTATGTTGGTGTATTCGGTTGTGGTTTACAGGGATTACAGATTTCAGAGTCTTCTCCAAGTGCCTACCAGACAAGTATCTACATCAGGAAAAGAAACTGCTGGGAGTTACAGAGTTACTGGGACATGGTTTCTGTTGCTTTTTGTTTTTGTTGGGGTTTTTTGGGTTTTTTGCTGGTTTTGTTGTGTGGTTTGGGGTTTTTTTTGTTCAGTTTGGTGGTTGTGTGTTTTGTTTTGTTTGGGTTGTTTGTTTGTTTGTTGGCTGTTTTTGTGTTTTGTTTTCTTTTTTTTTGTTTGTTTGTTTGTTTGTTTTTAATGCCTCTTTTCATCTTCTTTTCTATCCCTGCTGCACTTTGGTTATAAGAAGCAATTAGAAACCTTCCACGATTACCAAAGCGGGGGGGAGCATGGCTTTAACACATTTGATGGACTGAGCTGGTCTGGTAGTATAAAACAAGACACACAAGTGCATTTTGGAATGATGCACACATCTAACATGAAGTCAAACAAAAGTAAAATAAACCTAGGTTTTCCAAACAGTTCGCAACAATGTGTTTGACAGGTGATGTTGTTAAAAAAAGAAAATACAGTTGGTGTGGGGAAGATGTGTGGAATGTTGATACCATTTCTTCAGAAAGGACATCAGGGTCACTTTTGTCAGAGCAGGTGGGTAGGCTTTCTACAGTTGCACTCTCTGCATGCATTACACTTCCGTTGCCATAAACTGACAGCTGAAATATCACTGTAAGGAAACCATTGCAGTTCTGACCTGTCTGCTCTCTTGTTGAGTTTTGACATTTTCTAGCACGAATAAACAAGTCTCTGTGCAAGAGCTAGTTTATTACAGTATGCTTTTAGGGCTTTTACCTGTTGTGAATTTTGTTGGAGGGGAGACAGCACCCTTTATTTCAAGAAGAATCAAATGCTTTTCTCTCTCTCTGCAAATATTTGTAAACTGGTTTTGCTAATCTTGCTTATGTCTAAGACTGATACATCCTCTGAGATTGGCTACTTTTTGTCTGCAGTTTGTTTTTTTTCCCCTCAATGTTATTTTTGTGCTCTACTAAATGTATTTTGCATCCATATCCCATCTGTATGGCCAGCTGGCCTTTCCTGTGGCTATTGAGAGCTCCAGGTGGCTATTGCTGAAGCAGTTCCCCTACTTATGTGGCTGCTTCTGCTCCCCCCATCAAGTGGCTTCTTCAGTTTTCTTTCAAGGAAGGCCAAGCATAAGTATCTATTAGCAACACAGACATTATCTTACAAGGTAGGACCTTACTTCATATACTTCCTCTGACTTCATATACCTCCCCTCCTCTTCTCCCTAGGTGTTCAGGCCTAAAGACAAGGGCAAAACTTTCTGAGTACTCCCCTGGTTGGGCAATGAGGTGCTGCGGTGTCTGGGAGTGATGCTGGAGAAACTTTACATCAGATCTGGGATGACCAAGGCTGGCAGGGCTCTCTGGGTTGCCATGGACAGGGCGTGGTCCTTGGAGAAGACACTACCAAACAAAAGATTCCTCTTTAAATGTTTCTTGTTGCTGGATGCCTTGCCTGCAGTGGCAGCAGGGGCTCACCTACCAAGCTGCTGCTCCAGACCCACAGTTTACGTTCACTAAGGCCAATGCAAACCTGGAGTGAAATGCGTGTTGAAGGTGTAGGATAGGGTCTTTCCTACAAAGAAAATACATTCCTAGTGCACTTATTGAAGACTTGGTTTGGGAATGAGTGATGTGTAGGGCTTGTCCCATGAATCCCTCTGCTAAAATGTTTTGCTTCTACCACATGCTACTCTCCTGAATTAAAAAAAGAAATGTAGTGATTCTGAGCGGTACAGTAACAGTTAATCACAGTAATCTTGAATTGTTATGTGTTTTATGTGTCAGCTGCACAGTGTGTTGAGACAACAGTGTCCATTATTTAGTTTTGTAGTTCCCCCATGCCTCATTAACATGTATTACGACAAGAAAATACAAATACAGTAGAATTTAGAAGATGGTTTGGTGTGTAGTCCAGGTGACTGGTCCCAGAGTGAGAGAAAAAGCTCTCTGCATCCCTACCTCTGCTGGTGAGGAGATGTTGAGGAAGTTAATTAGTACCCATTCCTCATTCCCTGCCTGATATTCACTCCTGAAGAGTTTCAGGAAGTACAATGTCATTTATAGATCCTTTCTAAAGGGAAACCCTGCTTTCTGACTTTAGGCTGTAGCCTTCTAGGCAACAAATATTTCCTGTTGTGTGGTGTGTTGACAGTGCCTCATTACTGAATTGTTAGAAGTTCAAACAACAGGTTTTCATGACTGTGGTGTAGCTTGATTTATGGCTGTCAGTAATTAGAAAACTTCTGATAAATTTGGATTATTTTCCTATTACTAATATCCTCATATAGGAGGCCTAATAGCCACCTTCCAGTACCTGAAGGGAGCTTATAAAAAGCCTGGAGAGGGCCTGTTTACAAAAGCCTGTAGTGAAAGGATGAGGGGCAATGGTTTTAAATTAGAAAAGAGTGGATTTAGATTAGAAATAAGGAGGAAGTTCTTTACCAGGAGAGTGGTAGAGCACTGGAACAGGTTGGTTGAGTCCCCATTCATTCAAGGTGGGGCTTGATGAGGCTCTGAGCAACCTGCTCTAGTTGAGGATGTCCCTGCTCTCAGCAGGGGGATTGGACTAGATAACTTCTAGAGGTCCCTTCCAACCCAGACATTCCTATGATTCTATATTGCAGCATGGAGACAAGTCTACTGGCAGAAATCTGTGAAGAATTATAATATATTATACATAACATAAAATGGGGGAAGACCAGACAGGGACAAAAGATAAAAAGCTTTCTACAAAGCAAGATGATTCAAAATAAAATAGATATGAAATACAGCATTAAACAGTAAAAACACAGAAAGCTCCATCTGTTGTCCTGTGGTTGTAAGGCTGAACCCCCTGTACTGCCAATAACTGTACATCAAACTGGCTCTAAATGTTTTCATGAATGAGTGATTCGCTGTCTTTAATGCATATTTTACAACTAGCCAAATACAAAGTAGTAATATAACTGCTGGTCAGATAATGCAGCAATGCTATGTGGGATTGTTTGCAATAGAGAAACACCTTTAGTTTTTATTTGTTTGTTTTGTTTTTTTATCCTTTGAGACTCAGGAGCCATTCTTTTTCAATAAGCATTTTTTTTAAAAAAAAAGTAATTCTGGATTGTCACTTCACTTATATGGGCACAAATCTGAAGGAATTAACATGCCTTGGTGTACCTCTCTGCTTCATCAGGCAGACACACAGATTCACTGAATAGACTTTTTCCCAAGCTCAAAGGATTTTTAATTGCAAAATAAGTGTTTTTACACTTAGTTTTAGTCTTTGAATTCTTACCTGTGACTTCATCTCCTCCAGCAGTAATTGCCACGGCAGCTGGAAGCACCATAAGTTCCTGCAATGGAACGAAGCAGAGCAGTTTTATGTTTTCTTGGCTTTTGTTTCTGGAGCTGAGGTTTTCTCCCTATGGCTTTCTGACAAAAACATGGGAAGTTAAAGGTGATTTGACATGGGAAGTCTTCCTGTATCTCTAGCAGTCATCTGTTTCTGAGATGAAAGTGTTGGGTCCCTTCACTCCCCTTCTTTGCCTATCCTTTTTTGGTTCATTTCCTTTTAGTTCTTTCTGCTATCCCAAACCTAGTTTATTCCAGTTGGACATCAAAGTAAAAAGCTGAAATGAATCATCCATGCATCTGATGAGATAGGACAACTTAACATGAAGTTTTACTTTAATTGCCTTTTATGGAGCACAAGGGAATTCTAAATAACCAAATGAGCTTTCTGTAGATGTCCGTGATTAGTAAAACTGACTGTTCCCAGAAAATAAGACAGAGAAATCTTTCATTTTGACAATAGAAAAAGGAAAAATTATTTAAATCAAATCTAATTTTTCATAGTATTTATCTACATGCCAAAGCATCAGTTCTTCAGAACCAATCAAGACATTTACAGCAGGAAGCAATGATAAACATTTAAAAAAATTTAAATTTCCACCTTTTTTAGAAGCCAAAAATATATGTTTAGAAAATGGGAAACCCTTTTGGGAAGGTTTGATCAATTTGAATCAAGGTGCAACCTGATACCACATTTTTGATATAATTCCTATAACGTGATAGGCTCTCACACATCTGAATGCTCTTTGAAGGTGGAATACGAAGTAGTTAAGGGACTTTCTTAAGACTTTCTAGAAGTGGTATGTTGAAGCAAGGAATGGGTCATCTTCCTGTTGAAAAGCAATCTGGTACCATAATCACAACAGCATCTGCTCACACTGAAGTCTTTGAAAGCAGATATCTTCCTGACACTCTCCCGGTATAAACAGGTGACTCCAAGGATGAGGTATGTCCAGATTTAATTTAGGTATGTCTAGCCAAGCAATGAGCTGAAAAATAGGTAAGTTACCTGTGCGATGTTAGCAGACTTCAGAGAAAATTGTACATCTTCAGCTTCCTACCTGTCACATATTGTAAGGAAAATTTTACCTTCTAATTATTCATAGAAAAAAAGAATCATTTAAAATACTCACTTTGTCACATGGCCTTGAAGGTGACTTTGCAAGTAGATACCTGGTAGGTACTTTTCAATTCTTAAAATCTAAGTCTAAAGGATTTTATAGACCTCTTTAATTCTTTGCCTTTAGGAAACAAAAATGAGTTTTTATTGTTCATATATAGGTGTCTGTCCAGCCATAACTTTGTAAAGCCCTTAATGATATGCAGGATCATCTAAATATTTTTAATTGGAAACCCAGAGTAATTGTTTTAATTTGATTTTTTTTTTTCTGTGCTCATTACAGAGCTACACTTTAAAGATTATCTTTTAGGAAAGAAATATTGTATAAACTCTACAATATGGAAAAATGGACATTACTCATTCAGGCTGAAGAATGATGAGTTATGCTTAAACTGAGAATATGTCTGACAATCAGCTTTTCTTAAGAGGACATTATTCTTCCAACCTGGAGCTGCACCTTAGGTTTGTTTCTTTTCACTGTGACTCTTACCCTTTTCCACATGCGATATCCATGTGCAACCACTGTGCTCATACTACTTCTGCCTTCCCTCTGCCTGTAACCTCTTCAGAGCCAGCATTTTAAAGAAAAGAAATATATAAACCAACCATTCATTCATTCATCTTCTTGTCTGCAAAATGAGCAGGAAGCTATTTGTGCCTGGTGACTCACCATCAGATTTTACAAGGGGATTATGCTGAACATCACAGATTCACACACTCTTAGCTTTGTTGGAGGTCAATGTTTTGGCAGCATTCCCCGGTAAATACCATACAAGTACCGAGTTGTTGATTTCAAGAGCTTTGAGTAATTTCTGCCTTGCATGGTAGTGGCTATGTGTCTTGTTCAGGACAATTGCCGACAAGGTGACAAAATCTGCCACTGTATCAAATAGAATGATTTTCTGATGTTTAGGTGGTGTATGAGTACCTGCTCAGCAGCAGCCTTCTCCCCTTCACCCTAAAACGTGCGCTGTTTTTGACTTAATTCAAAGAGGTGTTGAGATGAACACACAGAATCTGATTAGATATTGTTCATGGCCTTTTACTTTGCAGTTCTCCTTCAGATCTCACCAGCAAGGCAAAGACCATCTGTCTTGGAGGTGATCTCTTCTACCACCAGGTACAGCACTGGATACTGTGTTTAGCTTGTTGCTGGAGACTTCCAGGATGCCCATGATGGGATAAGATGAAGAACATTCTCCAAGTCATCAGTCTGAACTCAGGCACGTGTAGTTTTGGGCAGAGCTCAGTGTAAACAGATCTTCCACTCTTTCAATATCTAATAGCCAGTCAATAAAGTCCCTATGCATAGGAGAATCATAAGAGAGTTTTTTCCTCTTCACAGCAATGAGGTTGTCCCTTTGTGATGTGTTTTCTTAGAGAAGAAAAAAAAAAAAAAGTGCTTTCTAAGCTCTGTTATGTAACTTTCTCTCATACTTGAGCAGAAAATTAATGCATTACTAAAAATATTGCTAATACCTTTGTCTGCTTTATATACTAGAATATAAAACATCTTAGAAATGCTCAATTAGATCTGGAATTTAAAACACTTTTTCCATATACAAAGATAATAACTAAGCTTTATTTCTTGTGGATTTATTTTCTGTCTTATGCTATCTACATCTTTCTATCCTTATTCTGGATGGACCCAGATCAGGAAGGATAATGCTAGAAGAGAACTGCAGATATGCCTGGTGCCTGTGGGTGGAATGGCTGCAAGGCAAAACAGATTAAGATCGAGTGTTTCTTTCTTTTTTTTTTTTTTCCCCCTAGGCATTCTTTCATTACTAGTGCCTGTTTCTAATACCTATTAATCCTGAAACTTCTAGAAACCTCCAAACTTGGAGATTCACATCTGTGTTCCATTTTGGAAAGTTTTCACTGGCAACAGTGGGGGAGGGAACCACCTGCCTTATAAAGAGAATGTTTCTTCATTTTCTATTAATGTGATTTTATTTTAACTGATGTTACAAAAATTGATTAACTGGATGCTACGTTTAGCTTGCTGCTGGAGACTGCCAGGATGCCCATGATGGGATAAGATGAAGAACATTCTCCAAGTCATCAATCTGACCCCAGGCACATGTAGTTTTGGGCAGATCTGAGTATAGACATTAGAACTGCTTGTTCAGATGAACTTATTTCATTGAGAGCATCTGAGTAGCAAGGTTTGCTGATGGTCAGAGCTAATTTAGACATGGAAGAAAGCTGTAAATTGCAGGGGAATTTTAGGAGATGAAGATGATACCATGCACAGAAACTACCACCACATGTGGCTCAGTGATTTTGTCAAGGGTCTGAAGGCTGGGAAAAAAAGTGGAGTATGCTGGAGTTCAGTTATGTGACTGCTTGGGCATTTGCTTTTGGTCACTGTTGGAAGTGATGATCTGAGCTCCTTGGACCACTTTCTGAGGCAGCACAGTACTCTTACATTCCTACATTTTTCTGGAAAGACAGTTTTTAAAAAGCCAGAAAAGCAGTTTCAAGCATAACAAAGAACGAAGGAAAGGAAAAGCGCAAAAGGAAAGAAAAGCAAACAAACCACCCATGCGTAACTTGTACTTGGGAATATACAACTATAATATAGAGAATTTATGATATAGTTCATGTTTTATATGAAATAAAATGTGTAAGCCTGTATTTCCTATTAGGAAGTCTTCAGCTTTCTCAGTTTGTGGCCTGTGCTCTGGCTTATAAAGGAACATGTTAAGATCTGTGGGAGAATCAAATGTTTTCAGGTCACTGGGCAAGAAAATCTTTAGTTTGGCTGGATGTGCAAAATGAATTTCAGTACAAATTCTACAAGATGTGATTAAAATCATACGTTTCACAACTACTGTATTTTACAGACTTTTGGAGGAAAAAAAGTCTGGTACAAAAATGGTTTATTTTGCCTGGAAAGAGATAATCATTAATGTTTCTGACTTATTGTGGTCACTATCTAAAATACAAACACAGTTCACTGTCACCAGAGTGAGGAATTGCTGGTTAGTTCTACTAGGAGAGAAAAGTCAGTGGTTCAGATCTCACCCTGTCAGAACTGTCATTGCAATTACAGGTATACATAGTATTGATCTTTACTGACTTAATTAGGCTATATTGAAACTAAACTCCCCATAGGTAATCAAGCTCTCTCCCCCTACCCCCCTGCTTTGCCCCTTCTCCTTTTTTTGTTTTCTTCCCTCCCCAGGATATCTTACCTGTAGAAGCAAGTCTCAGATTGTTATGGTTTTGGCATGTACTTCCTCATCAGCTTTGTTCAGGATTGTTGAGCATCTCATTGTTTTTGTTAATTCATGGTTGATTTGCTTTAAAGGCAAATGGGTTTTTTTAGAAAGGAACATGCAGTGTTCAGCTTCTTTGTCTCTCCGTATGTAATTGGTACATTAGTCGATGACGTTATTGGTGAAAATAAGAAATCTACCGTCTTGAATTAGAAGCAGCGATTGTACCACTCAGACTCATTTTACTTTTTTGTCACATTTATACTTTATGCCAACAGGATTTGGATGGAGAAAACGTAAGATTTTAACTCAGTCACTGCCGTAATTTTCATACAGCTAGGTGTTGCACATTTAAAGCTTGACAAGCTTAATGTGATATTTCTATTATTTTGAATATGTAAAATTTGACACTGAACTTGAACTTTCCTGTCATAGCAACAGGTGTTCTATGAGTACCTACAAGATTTATAGGAATTTCAGATGTATCCTTCTAATTTACAGTGGAGAATAGGATTAAATTTGATGCCTTCCTTCTATATGAAAAAATTAATGAGAAATTCTGCATTATTAATGTGCTGTATGGAATGCTGTGGAGTGTGAAATCTTGATTTTCTGTAGCTTATCTGGCTTATTTTGAGCTGAATTACAAAATGAATGAACACGAAGTACAACAAGCTTTCTGTGAAGAATATCTGGGAAGAATATCATCATCAGTAGTATTAAAATGCTAATGAAAATTAAACACTTTTAAAGCACTTTTAGTTACCAGATATTTTTTTAACAAGGACTCCAATCTTTCTTAAAGACAAAAATAACAAAACACCAATCTAAATAAAAAACATGTTCCTCCATCCTTCTTTACAACTGTTTCTTTGGAAACAAACACAGAAGTCTGTTTTGGCTGTGTTCAGAACAGAGACTAGTTTTTCAAACTTCTCTAATAAAAGTTTTGAACTGGTTAAACAATATGCTTAAGCATATTCTGGGTGAAAAGGATGTCTCTTGAGCAAAAAAACCTCTCAAACAAACTTTGGAGTTTCAGAAGAGTTGCAGGTTCCAGGATACCACATGGAATGTGCATGAATTAGATAGAAATCACTGTATACATGTAATCTGATAAAACAAAACCAAACCAACCAATCAAACAAAAACAACAACAAAAAAAGGCAAACAAAACCAACAAACTGCCCCAGCTGGGGTTTTTTGTTCGTTTGCTTGCTGATTTTTTTTCCTTTTCCTACTGTTTGAAATACAAGATCACAGTTCTGTGTTCTTGTCAGACTTGTTAAGAACTCAATTATTCTTTTATTTTCTATAAAGCAGAGTTATTAAGTTATATAGTTTTTTAGGTATTATGAGGTAATGATCATGAATAATAGGGGTACAGGAGTAAAGTTGTGGCAACAGGAGAGTACTGTGTTTTAAGGAAAGCATCTTTCTCTGTTGATCCGTTGAATTATTCTAATTTGTTTTATTATGATATTATGAAATAGACTGTATAAAAAATCAAGTCTGTCTTTTAAGCCTTCACCAGCCTTGAAATCATCCTCGCCTCTGATGTTTTAAGTGACGGTCAATGAATGTTCCTGCTCTTTTCCTTTTTGCCTATTTCAGAGGACAGAGGGAAAAACAGGAGAGTATTGGTGAATACTTGTGACAGTACATAGAGGTGCTTACCACTCAAACATAGATTAAAACAGTTTTCTTCACAGACTGCCTGGCCTCCTGAATGCAGATAGAAATCCATCAGCCTGTCTATAGCAGGAGTGAGGCTTTGCTGCTGTGCTCACAGGGATGTTTGAGCATGTGGGCCCTGTGCTGAATTCTTGAAGAGAATAATTTGTTTTTCTCAAAAGGAAACAAAGTCAGCATTTGGTCTAGGTATTCTGGGGTTTCCTTAAAGCATTAATTTGTAATGGCTAAAACATTCTTCTGGGGTTTTTGAAAGCACAGAAACCAATAGTCCAATTGATTGAATTAGCAAATATATAATTGTCCTGGTTTGGGTGAAACAGGACTAATTCTGTTCAGTGATTTTACTTTTCAGTTCAGTACTTCTAATTAACAGCACTTTCTGAAGTTAGAAGCATGTTTTTACAGTGCCTGCTCTACAACATCAGTGGTGACGGTGATGTAATTACCATCAGGGAGGTTGGGTTCGGTACTGGTTTTGTATCTATTTGTACATGTTCTATTTTTATTATTATTAATCATTAAAGCTGTTCCAGTTTCCTTTTCTAATCACCAAGTATCTCTCCCTTATTCTTTTCTCTTCCCTTTGGGGAGGGAGGGGGTTAACAGAGAGCATCTGTTAGGTCTAAGGGGCTGCCCTGACCCTAAACCACAACAATAATCAACCGAGGAGAGAGGTTGAGAAGTTATTTTGTGTGTTACAAGTATTGCTGTCTCTTGTGCACAAGGATTTGTACCTGTTTCATCCTCAGAAAAGGTATGGGGTAATGAGGAGTTTCAAAGGAAAGTGTTCTGCTGAAACCTATCAAGACTGAAAACTATGATTTTTCCATTTGTATTTCTAATCTCTATTCTACTGAATCAAAGCAAGAACAATATGGTTTTTCAAACATCTACCTAAAGTTTATGAAGTTGTTATCCCTCCATATAGAACATGTTCTAGCTTGCCTTTTGGAAGCTTTTTTAATATCTGAAGGTTATTCCTTAGGTCACAGCTTTTATCGGTTTAGCATAAGCCTTTAATCTCTCTTTAATGATTTTTGTGTGTAATTTATTCTCATAATTAGTACTAATAATGCTACCACACAACAAAGTATGGTATATCCTTGTAGTACCAGAATTCTTTATCTTATTTGTTTATATCTCATTAGCGGAAAAAAAAAATAAATATTGTCTGTGTCTTCTTGTTTCCCTCAGAAACACTTTCCTAGATACCATAATAGCACAGAGCAAGAGTAATGTAGAAAAAGAATATTCAGATTTGGCTAACAACATCTTTGTCAGGGAAGCAGTGTTAATTATGAGGGAGAAGGATGATGATTTTTTTGTTGTTGTTGTTGCCTGGGGTTAAGTTGCAATAAGAATCATGCTAAAATGTTAATAAAAATAGTTTTTTAAATGTTGGGTTTTATCACCCATATAAAAATCAGTAATATAACTTGACTATCTGGGGTTTGCACAATGTGTATTTATGCCTTAATAACAAGACACCTACTGAACTAATTTGCTCAGCAATTTAATGAGCTGCATGTATGGCAAACTGATGGATATTCTCTGTTACCTCAAAGCATTTTGAATTTCATACATCTTATTACAGCAAAATTGCTTGGTCTTAGAAATTTTGCTATATGGTATTTTCACAGAAAAAAAATAATGTAATGAAACTTTCTAACTCTACTTTCTTTCCAATTTTTTTGTGATTCTCCTCATACTTTCAGAGTGCTGCTTCCAATACAGTTCTTCTAGCAATAAGAAAACTTGCTGATTGTGCTTCTGGTATCTCTATTATATTTTTGGTCCCTCAGAGGAAAGAGCTTTGACAAATGATCCAGCTGACTCCTTCCCCAAGAGACAGAATAATTTTCCTGGTTCCTGATTTGAGATTCTAGCCTTCCCTCTCCCCAAACCTGCAACTCTAAACAGGCAGCCTGTGAACTGCTCAGAAAATTACTAGCAAACTTCAGGGTAAAGCAGCACTTCAGATGTTCTGTAACTCATCCATGTACAGGTAGAGGAGGTACAGTATTGATACTTCACAACTTCATCCCAAACATTTTTTCTTTTTCTTTTTTTCTTCAGTGCAGCATCCTGTGAGATGCCCAATGTTTCTAGCCCATATGTTTCTAGCTTTAACTTCTAACTGTAAGATCCTTGGGTTTCTTTGGCTGATGCTTGACTACCATAGTAAATGCATAAATGCTTGCCATGCTATATTTGCTAGTAGGGCTTAACAAAAGACACCACCAACACAAAGAGAGATGTTGAGAGCTCAGTACCTTTTTTATTGCTAATCAGCAGAGCAATGTGTGAAGTTTTGGGAAAATTTGTGCCCATCTTGTGTGTTTCTGAAATAAGATGTACCAGGGATGTTTGTCTTGCGAGTAATCCTCATATCTTTCAATTTTGCATTAACTCACTTTCTTGGAATGCCCATACCGAGTTTTCTTCAGTTTATATGATGCAGATAAGTTATTTTCCATTTTGAAGTGCAGCTTTTTGTTTTCTGTCTTGTGTTTTTGGGGGGATTGGGGCTGGGCAGTGAGGGATCAACATTGTGCACCTGCATCTGTAGAAAAATATGTTGAGCAACATCTGGGCTCAGAGGAAGTCTTTAGAGCAACCAAGTACATGAGCACAAGGGAATCA